>UELU01141626.1:0-23914 GCA_900490025.1 Megastigmus dorsalis
ATGGAGTGTAAATTTAATATTAGTTAACGTTTGCCACTATTTCTTTTTTATAATATATATGTTGCCAAATGACGATTTTTAAATTGGCAGACTTTCTAACTTTTAGCTAACTTTTATTAAAATAAACTCAACATTTATACTTTAATTATAATTTAATTTATTCTTTTCAAAAGAGTAAATCTGCTTATTTGCTCTTTTTGAAATTCGGGATTAAAATTTCTACTTTTAGAAAGTAGAAATTCTTTAATTTACTCTTTTGAAAAGAGTAAATCTGCTTATTTGCTCTTTTGGAAATTCGGGATTAAAATTTCTACTTTTAAAAATTAGAAATATATTAATTTACTCTTTTGAAATGGGGGAAAACCATTTTATCCTTTTCAAAAGAGTAAAATGTCAATTTTACTTTTTTAAAAAGTGCGATTCTAGTTTTTCTACCTTTGAAAAGGGAGAATCACAAAATTTCTACTTTTTTGCGCCAATTTTTACTCTTTAGGGTTTAGAGTGTACGCTACACGAATGTAAAGTAGTCCCTGATTCATTTTTTTAATAATTTAAGGTATATTTTAATACAAAACCTAGCCTATGTTACTCCACAATGCCAAAAAAGGAAGTTCGTAGTAATCGGTTAAGTAGATTTGCAGAAATCGTCTGCCAATTTAAAAATAATCAATTGGCAACATACATTCTACAAAAAATGAAATGGCAGACGTTACTTAATAATCTCTAATATTTTCGAAAAAAAAATAATATTTTCTACCTTTTCTTTAATAAATAATTTTGTATCCACTAAAATCGTCTGCCAATTTAAAAATCGTCATTTGGCAACATATATATTATAAAAAAGAAATAGTGGCAAACGTTAACTAATATTAAATTTACACTCCATTTTTTCACACAAATATAATAAAGTTTTTGTCCATTATAACCGCTGGATTTGTCTGTCAATGCTTTTATCGACATTCTGGTATAGTAAATTTTAGTTTAAAAGCAGTTTGAAGTGTTAACTAATTGTGCAGATAAGTAACAAATTTTCATCATTTTAAATGACATACCGCAGAACTTGTATCCATGCGATTCGTCTGCCTGCTTTCTGACATCATTTTGACGAATAATATAACCTTATTTTTCATTGGCAGAGGTTAACTAATAATTTTTTTTATCGTTTCATCGACATTTTCACATATTTGCTACTGAGCAATCTATCGACGGAAAATGTCTGCTAATAAACTTATGTCAGTTTTTTTACTTGAAAATTAATTTAAAACCTATGAAAGATGTCAACTAATAAGTTGCTCATTTTTTTAATAATTTGCAAAATTGTTAGTGACAACAATATCCACGAGGAAACCTTAGTTGGCCGGTTTTTAGGGCCTTTACAACCATAATAATAAGTAAGAAAATTGGCAGATGTTAACTAATCTTCGCACAGAATCGGTCACTATCTCTTAGTCTATAAGCGTCTATTGCGTCTGTTATCTTCTGATGCAGTACTTCAGTGCGTAAGTAGAAAATATTGAGGATATAATACCCAGTAGCGTTCGGTACATTTCAATGTACTACTCATTGTTTCTTTTTAAAGGAGCCATCGAGGCATCGAGGCATCGATGTATTTAATAAATCGCTTCGTATTGAATAACGCTTTTTTAATTTTAACAATTGTACAATAAAATTCAGAAATAATTTTATGTAAAAAATAATAGCTCATTTGAAAGAAAGTCTTTTTTCTTTTTTCAGTTTAAAACCCATTTAATGGTTTAAAAAAGATAGTCAAATATACCACTTTACCGAGTAATTAAAGTACAGTATTCTGAAACGAAAGTTTTAAACCTCCGTTTCAGCGAACCCACGATTCCCCAAAAGTTAATTCTCAAAAACCTCGAGAGCCATATAATTCAATTCGCTCTACTTCTGTTCTTCGCTCCCCCACCCGCCTCCAAAAAAAAAGCGTAGAAACCGGATACTCGGAACTATATTCACTTCATGGGCTTAGAGAGCACCACGGCATCCTCGCAATTTTCGCAATTTTCGCGCGAAACGCGGCGACGGCAGTGGCGGCGATAATTTACAGCGATACATTCCGCTATATAAAGGCCTGCGCGGGACGCGAGAGCTTGCGCGCGCGAAATTACCAGCACGCGGTGGTGGCAGAGTAAAGGATGTTCAGTCATAACGTCTGATGAAGCGAAACGTTAACGAGGCGATACATCAGGGAGCTCTACTTGCTCGCGCGCCTGCGCACACTGACTGCGCACACACACACATCGGTAAAGCCGAGCTTACTTGGAAATTGCCCAGAAGAACCCAACAGCTCGTAACTGCCGCGCGAGCTCCGCGATATTGAGATCGGAGCAGAGAGAGAGAGAGATATACTGCTGTTACTACCGGAGCTTACAAGAAAGTCGCCTTGTTGATGGGTCGATCGGTCAGGGGGTGATCGATTGGCGTCCAACACACTCGCACAAAAATTTAACGCCGGAATTCGCCTCTCACCCGCGACCGATCGCTCTTTTTTACGAGGCGTTCATTTTTTAAACTCTCTATCCCTCTCCTGACTTTCTGTTATGCGTGTGATTTTTTTTACACCAGTGCGTTGTACTCCTTCGAGCTGGTGAAATTGGAGCATCGGAGGTGTTTTCTTTTTTTTTATTCTACGACAAACAGAAGCGCGTAACAAAAACTTCTTTGAATGACGTACTATATCTATATCAACGTTCCATCGAGCTGTACATAAATTACTGTAGCACTTAATATCGTTTATCTGCGGTGGATAAGCACTACGCGTTTTGCAGCTGCAAATCAAACCTTTATATCGATAATTTTTTCACCCGTACCTCTCTAATCTCATCCGGCCAACAGTCTGCCGCTCTTGTATCAATTAATCGCTCAAAAACGCGCAGCACCACGAAGATAATACTTGTCCGCGCGATAAAGCACACCGACAGGAGCAGCAACGGCAGCAGCGCTATTAACTAAAAACCGCCCCGGCTTTTCTCGATAATCGGACCTATTCGGAGGAGTGCATATAGAGAAGAAAAGAAGCATAAACGGGCGCTATTAAAAGTAACCTACTTTAGCGCGCGAGGCGTAAATAGTCTCCCGAGCACGACAGCTTTTAATCTCTGCGCGGCTGAGAAACCGGGCGCGAGATATACAGCACACGCGTGTATAACCCAAGTTCGACTCTAATCTTGGGACGTCTCTCTCTCTCTCTCTCACTAACTCGAGCGCGGGACGCATGATTTATGCAATACATTTAATGACTCGCGCTATGAAATCTTGAGAGAATCAATATCCGGCAGGGGAGCAATAACAGTAAAGGCAGGCTGTAATGGTCGACCAGCACACCCAGAAAGATAAACGAGACAGGCGTTAGATCCTCTTGCTCGCCTTGCAGTTCTTTCGACTCCCTTCGATTCGTTATATATAGACGTACTCGACGTGCTATACTTCTATACAGTCTATAAGAGATGTTGAAGTAACAATCAGTGTGGATATTATAAGGAAGCCGAAATGATTTCCTGTGTTAACTTGATTTGTTTGTCGAAGGAAAATCGGATGAAACTGTACACGAATTTCAAGTGAAAAGTTTCAAATTATATCCTAGGTTTTATTACAAAAGTGTCAGAATAGTAGTTTAAAGTTTTTGCAAGATTTAGGTAATAATTACTGGTACCCATCATAATATATTCTTAGTAAATGAAATTGTAAACTATAAGTTATTTTTATGTAATAATACTAACTGTTACTGCAATAGTTCCCCTAAAAAATTTCAAGGCAAATTACTAATAATGATGGGCTGAAAGAACTCTGAATACGTACTTATTATCACATATCAATGTATTATCCAATTTGATCACTTCTGTTATAGCACACGTAGCAGTTAAAATCTTTAAAAAGAGCTCGGCTAAAGCGTTCTATTTCTACCAGGAATCTCTCGTGTTGAAAAATTCAAAAAATGACTCATTCTAAGGAATTTTGAGAGATACTTCAATTAGTGTCTTTCCTTGTACGCTGTGTTTAGTGTTGATAATGCAGTTTTAACGATCCCTCTAAAAAATGCTCTACACTTAGTCTCTCGGAAACCCAAATACCTTTTCTAAAAGCACTTTCTTATTTTCGACAAGAGCTTATACAACCTTCTCACATTTATGTGATGCATAAATCTCAGCCGGTACCCTATAATAAATAGAATTCAATTTTTAATAATAAACATTTTAAAAATGCATACTGAACCAGTGATCTTTGATGATAGTTTAACATTTTTTTCATGAAACTGGTCTTTTTGATCCAAACTAGCAAAAATAAAGACAAAACTCACCACACGATATATTATCATAAATCTACTATTTATGATATCAGTTCACTTCAGATAAACTCTCTCAATAGCAATTCATAGCGAAATAAACTAGCAAAAATATGAAGCATGTTAAAGTAGCCAGAACTTTCGCCCCTACTGACGATCGCCATAAAACCATCTCATCTCATTTTACTGTACACTCTTAAATAAATTTACCACGCGCTTACGGCTCGTAATACACACATACTTTTTAGCAATTTCCCCCGATAATAAAGGCTAAATCAACTCTGGACACTCCCACCCAAACACCTACAAGTAAACGCCCGTACACATACGGGCAGGATCGTCGAAAAAAATTTCTAATTCCAGCGAGAATTATAAACGATAAAGTAAAAGTACAAGCGTGCGAGGCGGTGCAAAAATTGCTATATAGCATCGGTATATAAGGGAGCCGAGCGAGAGAAATAACAACAGTAAGCTGCAAGAGGGAAAGAGAGAGAAAATAGAGAGAGAGAGAGAGAGAGAGAGAGAGAAGAGTGCGCTTGGCGATCTCCGCGTGACGGCGTAGCCGTTTAGATAATAACGCGCATTTTATCTTCCTCGTAAAACCTAATTTACGACCGCATCCGAGTCTATGGGCGTAGTAGGCTATGGCCGTCAGGCATATGGGAAGGTGGAGAGAAACCCACCTTCCGGCACGGAAGGGAGACACAGTATGAGGGCAGACAGAGAGGAGGAAGATAGCAGAGAGACAGGCTGCATCAGCAGACACTTCGAGTGGATACATACTCTGTGCGCGTGTGTGTGTGTGTGTGCGCGCGCGTCTGTGTGCGTGTGCGCGCGTGTTGGTATATATATGGAAGGGACGACGACGACGGTAATATTATCACACGCGCAGAGAGGGAACTGAATTGTCGCCTTCTCTCTTCCTCTCGCGCGTCTTTTCTCGCTCGACCCCGCATTATACCTATGTGGAGCGTTTTAGGGGAGAAGATGAGAGACAGAAAACGTACGACACCCTTAAATTCAATCCCCTAATACGGCGCTTTGTCGACGTCATATATGAGCGTGAAAGAGCCGCGCGCGCGCGACAATAAGTTCCAATGACCTTTTTGCTATATACGACCGTTCCTTCTCGCTCTACCTCTCTCCCTCTCTCTTTCTTCTCTTATTTTCATTGCCACGGTCGTTAGGCGTTATTTTCGCCTATTTCTTTATAATGGCGCAACAGTGAATACGAGGACAGCGAAATAATTTTTACGCGCAACGTTTCGGTACATTATTGTTCTCGTCTTAAGGGTCTTCGTTCCTTCCTTTCAGTGCTTTCGGTGAAATATTTGTATTCATTGTCCACGGACTTCCTCTCCTAAATCTTTTCCTATGGGTATACAATTATTAAGGTGTTTATTAACTAAATAATGGGATCGCCTGGAAACTGATAGATTATATGATTATGATTTCTAAATAAGCGCATCAACGTCAATTTATTCCATTCATTCAATGTGTGAATATATTTTACTTCTTGCTAGAGGAAGCTTTGAAATAGCAAAAACGGTTTCTCTAAAAACATGTTAAAATGGATTTTGAGATTTTTTGGATCATATTTTAATGTTTTTGGAAAATATGTGTAAGGATGTGTGTGTATGTGTACAATGTATGTGTATATTTGTGTATGCTAAAGAGTAGATTTTACATTTTTTTTACGATGCGGGTAAAAAATCCTTTTTTTTTGGTTTGTTGATTGCGTTTTTGTTTTATGGTGATTTTTCGATTTTCAGGAAACACTTTTTCTATATAATTTTTCTATATAATAATATACTCAATTCAGTAAATTGTATGAAAATTTATATATAAATCGGAGAAAAATAGAAAACTTTATGCATTTGAAAGGGCATAAAGTTTTCTACTTTTCTCCGCCTGAAATTTTGTAGTAGATATCGTCATTCTATTGTTGTATACAGAAACGTGTTTTATTTTTAAAATCATATCTCGGAAACTATTGATCGAAATGATTTTAAACAATTTACGGTTATTGGCAACCTGCTAGAGCATATATCATAAAATTTTTAAATTATTTTATTAATTTCTGAGAAAAAAATTATGTAGAAAGAGTTCTTCTATCGTCTACAATAACGTGAGTAAAAGTCAATAAATCGATTTGAAATTTTGTAATCTGGTAATATTTTACTACATCTTGATAAGTTCTTTGGACAGTTTTTTTCATTGTTTCACAGACTTTTTTCTTAGCTTTTTAACCTACAAGTTTTGAAAAAATATTTGAAAATTTTCCTCTTTTTTGCATTCTTTTAGCTATTATTATAATATACTGATGGATTTAAATCAAAATTCTACAATTTTCTATATGTCTAAAAGAACATTCTATCATATATTCAATATGACCGTAACGTTTTTAGCCCTTCGTTGTTGGACTATAACTGAAAAATAAACTTGGAATGGACTTTATATTTCATAAAATGAAGGGTTGAGTCAATAAAAACCTTATATACATCATTAAAAATTAAATTTTTATAAAAAATATTACGTCAATAGGGAGATATTCACAGGACTTTTCTTCAAATTTATAGTCTATCAATATATAAATAGATATTTGGGTAATATATAAAATGTAACGATAAATTAGTTCGACGAAAGCTACGTCTTTTTTTTTGTTTGATATATTTCCAATATTTTCAGTACCCATTATAATGGATATAATGTTTATGGTTCAACAAAATATAAATGGCAGATAATAAAAGATTTCAAAAATAGGAAAAAAATATGTAATTTTTATAAATATTAATGAAACTGACAATCATTTAAAAACCTGTACAATTTATAAATATATTTTATATTTGAAATATATATACTAGGTATACATAATATAAGAATGATAAATTAATTTGGAGGAAAATTATACTTGCCATATTAATTGACAGCGGTTTCTTTCCTTTATGAAAAGTCCGATTTTTGTTGAATTCAAAGATACATTATTATTATTATTTCAAGCCTAAAGAATGTCTGTTATAATATTTTTGTTTATAGAACATTAATCAAACCAGAAAGTCAACAGCATATCACAAACATTGTTATCACATAGTGATTATAAATACAGCTGCAACCAAAGCGTATAAACTTTAGCGTCATATATTATTCATTGTAACAATATGCGTAATTCTTGCTCAGAATCAAGGTATACAACAATGCTCGCGCATACATAATGCATAAGTATTTGAATATACGGGCAAGAAAAAAGATTTACTATGCAGCGCGTGTTTTGTAAAAAGAATGAGGTCTAAATCAAATCTTCTTGCGATCATCTTCCATTTTATTCTTTTTTTCACTCTCTCTCTCGCTCACTCTTCTTTCCCTCCTACCAGTGAAGAACTTTCCTTTTCACTTTGTGCGTGTATATAGCGCCAGACGAGACAAAGAAATTTCAAGTGCGGTCCCGTCGCCTCGAATGAAGACTTTATAAATAATTCAGTCACCGCGGCGGCTCGAAAATCCCATCCTCTGCCGAAGGGAGAGGAGAAGAAGAGAGAGGTAGGTATATCGCACATTAATCAATATCCCGCGCCGCCCGTATAGCACTCGCAAAACAGAGAGAGAGAGAGAGAGAGTCTGCAGCCGTCGCTTGTATGTTATACGTTATATGTGCGGGCCCGAAAATTTATGAATACACGCAATGAATCACGAGATAATAATACTATTCCGGCCGCACATTCGCAGCTAATGCATCCAGGCGTTTGCATGACTGTGTAATTTAATGCTGCGCGGCATTAAGGCGATGCTGTCAACGAGCACCTTTTTTGCGCGTGCATTTGCAAGCGTAAATCTCTTTTGAAAAAATCTTTTCGATGAGTTAGTTTCATTCGTCGAATGACAATAAACTATCTATTAATTATTGATATCTATACATATAACTTTTGCTGCATATCACCGAACTACAGCTTTAGCTGAAAATTCTGTAATATATATTTTTGACACCAATGAGAAATGGCAAAGCAGTTCTTTGCTACTTAAATTTGGCTTAAATTTAGCTTTGATACTTAAATTTGTCGAAGTTTAGATGTATCAATGTTGTTAATGTTGTTATTGTTGTTAATAACTTGGCTTAACTTGAATATGAAAATTATTTATTAAATAAAATTTCTTGCATGATTTTTGGCTTCTTTTAAAAATGTAAGTTTTAAAAAGTATATATACTACATATATGTATTGAAAAAATTACTGTGTTTGAGGTAGTTGTAAGTGTCAATGAATTTGGCAGGGTTTTTAATTGTAAGTCTTAGTGCATATAAGAATTATTATACTCTCCTGTCACAAGTCGTAAAGACTTTTTTTATTCAGTCAATTATATTTCTTCGTTTCACAACGAACACATTTTAAAAACAATTCAAGGAATGCAGGAAACATTCAGAGCCCATGAAACGTTAATATGAATAAAGCGCAGCTTATCGACTTGAAAATGTCTATTCAAATACTCATAGATAAGCAGTAGTAATTCACAGTATATTAATAAGTTAAATATAGAATTTAAAATAAGAGATTGATATATTACAGTGGCCGCAGAAATGTAGATCGCTACTAGTAGCTAATTAATGCCTCTCTCATGCTGTCGATCGATCACTTTTATTGTCACTTTATTAATCCGACCATTACAAAGGAGAGGCCAATACATATACGTAAGGAGCAAGATGTCTGGAGAACGATACGACCTGTCAAAGATATGTCATCCGGCAGCTTCTTTGCTACTTGCACGTATCCGTCGATGATTAATGGCTTGACCGACTGGCGTGTGTCCTTTTAAATGCTTACTATTGCTACCATTAAAAATCGACGAGAGATAATGTATCGATGTAGATTCCTCGCACGAGAAGTCTGAGATAAAAAAAAAGAAAGAGAGATAGAGAGACAGAACGAGGGAGGGTATAACGAATGACGGCGCAGTAGACCAATATAACTAAATGACTTTCGAAGAAACGCGAGCGTATCTATCATTCTAATAACCCACTGTACTTGACGTCAAATTTTGATTGACTGATGCGCGGCTTCAGATAATCGGAAGCTATTTTCGAAGGGAAAATATTATCAAGATGAGCTGAAAAATGAACGGTCCGTTCGTCTGACTATACTTATCCGCGTATGTTCGATAGGGAACTTTTTTTTATCGATTCTCTCTGAGATGGAACAAAATTATTGAGTATTGACTTCCTATAGGGTATTATATTAAAATTATTTTTAACGAATATTTATGTGCAGATTAAAAGGATATAAAAAATTTAGTTCTCGCAAAAAGTTATAAAATAATGTTGAAATTAACTGTTTAAAAATGTCACATGCATTATTAATGATATTCCTTTAAATGAATTGAGAACAATATTCACAGTTACAAAATACATGGCAAATACTAGCGTTTACCGAAGATGCTTTACAATTAAATTCTGCAATAATTATTTTTATTTCTATACTTAATTCGTATTGAATTGGTTTTCGCAATCGTATACAAAACATTTTCAGACAATTATCGTCAAGTAAATTATCATTTCTATAAATAATACATCGAAAAAATATTGCCATTCGCGACTATACGTGCTATATACTTTACAGCAATCCATGCACCTCGAATCCTGCACTGAGCCAGAAATAAAAAACAATGCAGCCGCGAACGGAATCGAAAACCATTTAACCAATTCCATTTCTTCTCTAAGAAAACAGTGCCAGCGCGGGAGAAAACAAAATCCACCTCCTTGGCAAAAAAGAATAATATAAAACTGTTAGTTCGCAATTCATGTGTACACATGCATATATATATATATATATATATATATACAGAGGCGGTGGTAGGGAGGCATAAAGTGGCCCACTCGACGAAAAGTATTTTGGCAAGAGCTCGTGCGCACCCATCTCGAAACTGCATAAAAGATGTTATGCCTTACCCCTCTATATATATATATACCTATAAACACATACATCTCGAGAAAAACGGCCCATGTAAACTATAAGTCCGCGAAAATCGAGTTATGAGCCCCAGCAGCAGCAGCAGCAGCAGCAACTCGCGAGAACGAAACAACGGGAAAGGAAAGAAAAGAGGAGAAAAGCGATCTTTGGCGAGCACAGACTGATTTATCGACAACGAGCGCTAATAAATTGTCGTAACGGCGTTAAGATAGAGAGACGACGACGACGACACACACACACACACACACATACACACACAGACACATACTGCACATATGCACGGGAAGAGGGAGAAGAACTAGTGAGGGGGAGAGAGGGGCTAGGCGTAGGCGGCTGCGCGCACGTATACTGGCGAGGACGATGCCAGGACGATATTTTAGCGCTTAGTAGCTTTATGAGCGCGGGTTACGAGCCAGGAAGAGCCATAACGCCCCGGGGGTTGTGTGTATCTATATGTATATCGCTCGCCTATATATGTATATGTACGCGCGGATATACGCCGCGGTATATGTATATGCGCTCCTTGGGATGAAAGCACTGCTAGTGCGCGGCCTCTCCCTCTCGCTCTTTCCACTTGGCAATTCTCTCTGTCGAGCGGCTAGTCAGAGGCGGTGGCCACGGCGGCGGCAGCAGCAGCAGCAGCAGCAGCAGCGCACCGAACCATAAACTGCGAACGTGATCTATGTTGCCTTATAGCCGAATGGCCTCGTTACGCGCCTTCGCGGAAACGTGTTCCTCTCAGCGTATGCCTGTGTGTGTGTGTGTGTATGTGTGTGTGCGTATGTGTGTGTCTATCTTTATGTGTGTGTGTGGGTTGAACCGCACACAAGGTGTATATATGTGAGTATCGAGGTGCTTCATCTCGAATCTACTCTGGATTTGGAGAGCGACGCGAGCGGCCTCCCCCCCCTGTACAATGGTGTATCGGATCGCATTTATATATCGAAAGCGTATTATATTGTATGACTTGCATTATGAGTGTGGTCGTGAGATGTCGCGATATAGGTAGTTAAAAGTATACTTGTATGTATTTTCTGTATATATTAAAAAATCTTATATACCTATACCGAGATAGGGGAGCTTGGTAACGTCTCGACGCCAAGTATGTACTAATTGGATTCTAATCAGGTTAATTTATTTCAAAGCACTATTATTTACGGTCACTTTGTAAATTGTAAATTAGATCCTGCTTTTACAGTGAAACATTTAATAGCACTATTTACAAATGTGAACTTTTTAGCAATACAGAAATTGCTATAGGGTTATTATTTGAAAATTATAGCATGACTAATATACAATAAAGCACATATATATTGTACAAATATTTATTAAATAAGAAAATAGATCGTTATCTGTTTCAAAATGACACGTAAACAACTATTATTTTACAAAACATAAATGAAATGACTTTATGTCTTGCGTGTATAATATTATTAATAAAATTTGATAATACAGAAAAATCTTTTATCCCTTAAAAGAAATAAAAGTTAAAAATAATTTGAAACAATATTAAGTAGAAATTTTCGTAACAATATCTTTCATTGAAAAATTATAAATAAATAGTTACAATGTGTCTCACACGAAATGATTAGAATTGTATAAAAATTCTTTAATCTTACAAATGTTTTACTCAACAACTTTTCCACGTTAATGTTTATCTAGTAATGCTATGCAATGATTGCGATCGTTCTGATATTTCGAGAGCTGGCTCGAGGAATAGTATCGCCGAGAAATTTAACAGTAAGAGAAATGTCTTAACAAATGAATATGAGGTAAATTCTTAATTTAAGTACCTGGGCTTTATTATGCTTCGGTAAAATACAATTATTTAAAGGTGTGAAAATGTGCAATGGTGGATTGTAAGAGAATATCTGTCTCGCGAAGTATGCGTTCGCGCTGCCGGATCCCGTGACACTCACTTCGTGCGTAGCGTATCCATCACGCCGCGCGACGGTCACATGTTTCGAGAATCAAATGATACGCTCAATTAATTGACTATCGCCAAAAACGATACAATCGTGAACAATATATATATATATAATATCTTATATATAATAGTAAATATATAATGTATGCTAAATGTATATAAAGGCAAAAGAAACAAAGATCAGAGTATGCATTTGAAATATTAATGTAAAGTTTAACATTTTTAAACACTCTTGAATCGGTAAGTTTGTCAATCCTATAAATATTTAAATTTCGTAAACATTTATTCAATCAAATGCGGTGCCTTTTCAATACAATTGGATATTTAGATTTCTGTGTTTTATATGTATATTTAGTGACAACTTCTTTGAATAACAATTAGTTGAATAATTTATGCAAATGATCTTTTATCGACAAAAAAAAGATCGATATCACTTCACAAGATTACCATGTCTCTAAAACGTTAGATTTATGGAAACCGCTTTGTTACGTCAATTGAAACTTAATATATCGCTAATAGTTTTTAACTTCGTGTAAGATCAAGCTAGATATTAAATCTATGTGGCAAAAGAAATATGTAAAATCATAGAAATTCTGAAGAAAATATTTACATTTTTCGATTATTTTTATATATTGACTAAGTCGTCGATAATTATCGAATTGCGATTGTAGACATTAAATTGCGAAATGCTTTGAATAGCATAAAATTGAACGGAACGTATTTGAAGCTTATAGCATATAATTTAACTAAAATATCACTATAATATTATTGCAGCGTTCTTTCGACCATAATTTTCTATCGTGTAATTTATATTGATTTTTATATATGAGCCTCTAAAGATTGCAGCTTATTTAAGTATGAAATTGCATATAATTATTTTTTGAAATACTTTTGTTTATTCAAAAACAGTTTATTTATTGAAGAAATTAATTGAATCGTAATGATATCATCAATTTTAATAAGTACGCGATTTTGTGATGAAACTAGTTATTCATGCAATCGTAAGCGTATTAACTATTTATTGCCTTAGTTCAAGATAGAGGCAAGAAGATGATTCCGATATAATAAATACTCTATAAACTTATTTTGAAACAGCAATAACAAATCTGTCATTTTTAATTAGCAATCGATTTTATTAAAATAATTGACAGCAACGGAGTTGAAAACTGTTATTACCTTACTGCAATTTAGCTCGCGTTAATTTGCACAGTCAGTTTTTCAAATGAGTATAAGCTGCCGATGTCAATAAAAATTTCATTTTATTTCTCGCTCGGCAACAATCCCACACTCACATTTGCACACAATCAAATCGCGCTTTCACGTCGTATCGCACACAATCTCACTGTGCAGCCATGGATCTGCACTAAAATAGTTGAAAAGTATACAATTGCGAATAAATCCGCAACAGCAAGCCTGCGCTATAAAAAAAAAAAAAGGTTTCGAATTCGTAATCAGATATTCGCCTATACAGAATTTTCTGCATTATACATATACGCATCTACATTGCAGGTGGCGTGTCGACGCAGAGTTCCAAAACCCATGCTGTATAATACCTCGCTGTACCTACCCTGCACGTCTGCTCGCGAAAATGCGTCGCTCCTCCATTCACGCGCACATCCATATGTACGTACACATATGGTGTACCGATGTGTGCCCTGACAAGTCCCATCCTCTCTTCGGACGCGAGTTGCGGCTGCACATCGTCGAGAAAGAGCCGTCGTTCGCGCTGGCGGGCGAAAGGCGGTGTGTACAAGTGGTACGTGTGTGCAGCAGCGCTGCGTCGGCCATCTTTGCAGCGAGAGGCGCAAAACCGGTTACTTTCTGACCTCGTAAAAGGCGCGCTCTTGTGCTAACACACGTGTTCAATGCTTCTCTGTCCGTGTGCGTGTGTGAGCGTGTGTGTGTGTGTGTGTGTGTGTGTTTGGGATTTTGCGAGAAAGGCGATTTCGTTGGCGCGAAATGGACACAAATGTATTACGAAGTGCGGGCTCGATTTCTAGTGCCGATAAATTTTGATTGAGCCGCGGTGAAGATAATCCGTGTCACCCCGAGCTGGTTGTATACTAGATTTATTCCGATCGCTGTATGCATTGCTGTCCTGCGAAATGTTTTATGTGGCTATATATACACTGTATAGCGTTGGTGTTTTATGTATAACCCTCTGAAAAGGAGTTTATATCGGTTAAATGTGTTGCGACTCCATTGGTATTTTCAATAAATTAATTCTATCAACGAATTTCAGAATATATCTCAATAAGGTCTTGATGAATTAGAATGTGGGTTGATCCATTTTAAGACTACAGTGTTTAACAAATCATCAGGCGATTCTGTATTGATAAGGAACTCATGATGATTCTCTTGTGTGACTTATAACTAATTATTTACACAACAATCGTTAGATGTAAATATAGTTCATTGTGATACTATAATATACTTTGTAGTTTGTTGTGAAAGTTATCTATTTAAAGAAAATAATTTCATCAAGAATATAACAAAGACGCACATAAAACACAAATCATCTCACAAGAAATGAATATTTTGATTCATAACATGATAATATTTTTTATATTATAGAAAGAATTATATTTTAATCAGGTTGAAACTCCTCTAGTCGCGGAAATTCATATGATGCACTCGTGCTACATTGATTCTCTGCTTATACTCGCTGCACTAATTCAACCAAAATTTCCGCCAACTTTGACACTGGTATACAGCAAGTCAAGTGAAATGTATGTTCCGTCAGTCCGACATTTGAATTGCGGGTACATGTGATATGTGTTAATTGCTTGCTTCATAACTCGCGTGAATCCATAGATTGAAAGATAGATATAGTTGTTAACTTGATACACACACTCACACACATGCCCTCGCGTTGGTCGTTCTCTGTTAGACACATAAATGATGATTCTTGAAATTCGGAAAGGTATGGAAATCATTGGAGAGAATACAAGTTAAAGGTTTTACATAAACTGATTGAAGCAAATGATGTTTGCATTCTGTGCTTGAATAAATAAGACGATTCTTGCGCTTATTTTTACGTAGGCTTTTATTTCACACGCATTGAAATAAAAGCTCCAATCCATTAGATTCATATTCCTCAAGAGAATGTACTAAAATAATGCAACGCGCAGAGGAAAAAACGCTGTCACCAGAAAAAATCGAGCTCCGGTTATAATAGCAGAAGTAAAAACGGTGTTCGAATAGCAGAGGGTTGCGAGCGGGCAGAGTACAGTGTTACACACATATATATATATATATATATATATATATGCAGTGGGTGTATTAACAGCTGCTCACGTTCGCTCAGAAGTGCATGTGTGAGGCTAAACCGCAACGAGAGAGCGAGAGAGTGAGAAAGCCCAGGGCGCAGCGAGGCGTGGCTGGCGCAATTACCCCGATAAAGTTACAACTCTCCTTTTATGCCCCTCGCGCGAATTTATTAGCCCGATACGCGTCACTTTAATTACGAACGAGCGCATGTATATATATATACCAGGCACACACCGAGGGAGCTGCTCTTTCACCGCGTGCCGCTCTGTGCACTGCACCAGGATATTCTCGTGTGTGTGGCAGACGTGCTTCTTCTCCCCCTTTCATACATAACCCTTTGTTTTCTCAACTCGTACATGATGCGTGATCGAGATTTTTTTTTATATAAAATGTCGATTAATATTCCTCTCTTTTTTAAGGTGATTACCGCGGCAACTCGAGCTCTTGAAATCTTAGATCGATATATAGTTGACTCGTTGTAAATATACGTTATAACGAGCAGGCAGTTAGAAGCAACAGATATGATCTTTACCAGGATCACGTAAAAGCGTGCACGGAATAATGCCCGAATCTGTATAGCCGTGTCTATAATTTATAAAGCTGGGCTCTCTCTCTCTCTCTCTCTCTCTCTCTCTCTCTCTCTCTCTCTCTCTCTCGCCTATTGGCCTCATAGCGAAATAAATTACACCGCAATTGAGATGTTATTCTGGTGTATACTATATGTACGAGTTATGCATTATACAAGCGATGTATGAATATTTCACAAACTTGGCGAGAGCTCCTCGATGTATGTATAGCAATTATTCTTATGTCGTAATCCTTGGACTGTATGTTCTCGCGCTGAAATATAAATAATGCCTTTAACGAACATTCTCTCACCTCTCCCTTCTCTCTCTCTCTCTCTCTCTCTCTCTCTATCTCTCTCTCTCTGTCTCTCGCATCGGATTATATACACCAAATCTCCGGCAGCGATCTGCCCGTGGTGTTTAATTCAATTTCGCGGCGGCCTGCAAAGAACGAGCGCGCCGCGCGGCAACCTGTTTGATTTATAATGTCGCGATTAAAATTTATAATGCTCATGCGCGAAAACGCCGCAATAAAGATCAGCTGTTGCATAAACGCGCGCAACTCTACGACCACACGGATAGAGCCGCAACAACGAAAAAAAGCCACGTATTCATGAATTCTTGGGTGTGCGGTCGTTGAAATAAAAAGAAAAAGTTAGCAACGATCTCCCGATATGTGGGTATATATATAAATATATATATATATATGCGATGGTGTACAGTATAATGAAAATTAATTAAAGAAGCGCGTAAAAGGCGTGGACGAATTCCCAGGACAAAAATGGCCTGACGTCAATCGCTGATCCGCAACTATTCTCGTATACAACTATGCGTTTCTGCCGGTCTACGCGTATAAAGACCAATCGCATTAACAAAATCAAGGAAGTAATAATAACTTTGACGCTTTCCACCCATACTAGCCACGAGTATACGTATGTATACATCTTCTGCTATGGCTGCGTATATAAAGAGTGAAAGACAGTAGTGAGCTCGAGTACTTTCATTAGATCGACTATCTGACGCGAGCTTTTTCATCGGCACACTTCCGCGCGATATATTTCAACGGGTCGGTGATCAAAACTCGGGCGCGCGCACTGCCTTCTCTCTCTCTCTCTCTCTCTCTCTCGCTCTCTTGGTGCCACTTCGCTCGTTAACAGGTCCCGCTTGCGTATATATATGTATATATATATGGTCTTTCCGGAGCGCGTGCGGGAATAACAAATCGTTCCCCGTGGGTGCAAACGTCACAGTAATCAAGCGCGGTGATCTCGTCTCTCTGCCGAGACAGAGGAAGAGGGACAAAGAAAGTGCTATATAGCTCGATAACCGAAAGTTGACAATACTCGGTAGGACGTGGCGCACGCGAGCGATGAGGGAATATCTGAGGTCGCAGAAAAAAGAGGAACAGAAAAGAACGGCTATTAAAATTTCGTTTGCAATATATGATTTTTATCGGATTTGTACAGCTGTTGGGTGTTACAGACTGACGGCCGTTAAAAACATTATATTAATTTAAACTATTATAGTCTTATTTAAAATTATTCTATCCACTTTACTTTCAAAATATAATAGAAGCCATTCTTTTTATCTTTACATTCTTTGTTATTTAACAAAATGTGCCTTCAACCAATTTTCAGCCATCCACGAGAAGATAAATATATACCTAAAGGAAAATATGCCATAACATACAGTCCCGCAGAATTGACAAAATTGAACTTTATTTTTCAATCGTGACTTTAACTAATGTTATACAACCACTACATCTTGATACTAACAAATTAATAACAAGGGAAAACGTTCAAGTTCATATAGCTGGCCAATAAATCGCCCGAAGCACTCAACTAATTTTTCTCAGCCGCTATAGCGACGCAGTGCACAACGCAAAAACGAACGCTGCGTATATTTAAACATTCAACGTTTCGGAAAGGATCTCTCGCAAAACAACAAGCATCCGACGAGTATAAAGTGCGGAACGAGTCGCGCGCAGGGCATCAGAGAGATATAAGGGGGCGAACGCGAGAGTCAGGCATCGTCGGCATGACGGAGTGGACCTGTCGCTCGGCAGCAGCTCGGCCCCCTTTTTTACCCACTTCATATAACACTGACGCTCGCTGCGCCCTGTCGGCCATATATTACGCGTGCCGGGACGTTAAAGAGCCACGACGTCGCCGCCGCCGCCGCGCAGATCCCTCTGCTCTTTAGCGTCTTATAGACGCGAGTCACGCGAGAAATGCGAAAAATGTCGCGTGCAGCGCTGAAAAACGGAGGGGGTGAGGAGAGGATGCGCTCGGAGTAACAAATGTCCATGGAGAGCGAGAGAGAGAAAGAGAGAGAGAGAGAGAGAGGATTAAAAAGAGTCCGTGCAGGCGCAGGAAGACGTTGGCGAGCTGCGAAAAGGGGAGCCTCCACTGCTGCTGTTGATGCCAGCTCCGGAAATGACTGTGCGTGGCATTCTTTTCTCTATTAAGATTCGCTAGGCGATAATTAAGCCGGAATGACGGAATAATTTTGAATGCGAAAATGCGCGCGCGAGCACAACTCTTTAATATATACAAGCGCGGCATTCTCGGGACGCACTTGGGGGGCCAGAAAAACGGCGGCAAAAATTAATGACAACTTCATTAAGTACAGAAGGAGAGAAGAAGTTGTATTAATGCGCGCGAGTTGAGTGGCCGCTGTAATAGAGACGTATTTCTTAAATTTAATGGCCTATTCGAATGGGGAAAACAAAAAAAAAGAAGGTTTTATTGCGTTGCGCACGCAGAAATGCACGATGTAGACGCACGGTCTGCTGGTTTTATGAAGCTTCATATATATATATATATATATATGTGTGTGTGTGTGTGTGTGTGTGTGTGTGTGTGTATAAATGATCGTCATTCTTGTTTAGTTGCGGCAATTAAAGAATCGATTAAATTCGTTTTAAGAGAACTACGACTGTGTGACTGATTTGTTTATGCATTTAAGCTACGTTTGAAAATGAAATAATTTGATGCTCACACATCCAAGATTGTATATAATTTGTACTACAATGATTCAGATTACGGAATACTGATGGTTCTAATTATAATACAAGAAAAAGTACGTTACATTCCAGTTAGCTATGTAAATGTATGAATTCCCTAATCTTTTAAATCTGACTAGCAGTTAGCACAGTTGAAACTTGTACAAACATCTGCTTCCTTCATAATTAAGCGCACGACCTCATACTTTCCACTAGAAAGAAAGCACCAACAGGAAGAAACACATTCATCAAAAGCTAAACATTCAACGCAATTTCCAAGTAAAGCAAATTATTCTTTTCTTCTAGGGTCGACACATAATCTCCAGAAGAATAAATAAATTGACGGCCAGCTCTACTCTGCCAACGAGCTTCCACAAAATCTTCAAATCCCGCATTCGCGCCTATAATCACTTATTCCGTTCGTTAAAAGCCTGCATTATGACAAAATCCCCTCGCTCCACCCCCCCTCCCTCACATCGCTAATAACTCATCACGGCCATTGCACACGTACCGCACACAAAAATGTCCGTATATAATACAGCGGGCGGCTTATAAAGAAAAAGAAGGAGGAGAAGAATTGCCTTCTCATCAGGCCCCAGTCCGTGCCTGCTAAAGCGGTTCCGCCTCGTTAATATCAATATTGGCCCGCGTGTACTGCAAGAGCGAGGGAGTATAGCTTTTTTTGTTTCGGTGTACGAAAAGACAGTCCCGGCAGGAAATAAATAATAAGATAAAAACACAACCGAGTATAAAATCAGCTCGTGTGCGCGCGCGTTGATAAACTACCTTCCGCGCGCGTTTGGTGCAGGTATACATATATATAATAAAGTGATATCTGGCCGAGTGTATCGGCGCGGCGGTTCTCGATTCTCTCGATCCGAGGGGCTCTGTCGCGGTGTGGGTGCCACGAGTCGGAATTCTCAAAGTCGCCGCCACCGCCTCGAGCTCCCACGGCGGCGGTCGCGATAAATAAAACGCGCCCGCGCGAACGCCAATGGCCTGACCGGCGATTCTGTCTCTCGCTCGTGTGTATATATACTCTCTTTTTCCCGATGGTCTTTCTGGCCGCTTTGTGTAGGGGCCGCGTTTTCGCGCGTTATTGCGGCTCTCCGATTTCCGACTGCGGAGATATATAGTCGAGGTCGATATCAAAATAGACTTTTATTTTGTGGTTCGTTGTCGAAGATTTGTTGTGGGGATAATGCCGTTTTCTGAGTGGTTTTCTTGTTATTGTGTCAATTGGTGTAGTTGTGGGCGACGTTATCCAATCTTTCTTATTATTAGGACGTTATCGAATGTTCGACCATTATTCATAATGTTGAATGTTAAATAAAACTACAAGGGACCCAATGTTTGATTAGCCAATTATTGATTACGAGGAGATCCAGTTCTTCATCAAAATTTAACGTTGTATAAAATAATGTTTGTAATTAATATAATAAGGATTAATATATAATAATAAATAAGGAATATAGATATTGATGAAGTAAAAATGAGAATTATAGGATTAATTGCGCAATGCATTTATTGATAAAGTACTGTCAAAGTTGATCAAGAATTGGGTCCGTACCGATATTATTTCTAAAAATTAGAATTATTCAAAAATTTTAGTAGCAAAGTTTTGTTTCTAAATAATACTAAGCATAGTAGTAAAATATAAATTTAGCAAAAATAATCACTTTTGTCAAGCAAAAGTATTTTGATTCAGAACACTTTTATGCATCTCTAAGTCAACTTTGAATACAAGCCTAGCGATTCTTTATTTCTGAGAATCAATAAGTATTAGGATCATACTGCTTTTAAAGCTCTCACATTTTTGCGGGAGAAAATATTTCTCACAGTTTCAGGAAAATCCATGATCTGCAGATTCTTGTCTCAGTTGTCTGTATACGTGAATTCTTCGTTTTCTTTCTATTGATGCATCGTTGACCACATGCAAATTACCCCAAGATAAGCAAAAAAAGAAAAAACAGAAGAGTCATGTCCGTGAATAGCTCGTGTATTTAGCGATAAATATTTCATAAGCCAACGGCAATGTATTCCGGAACAATGAAATGCTTACGCGCGCAGTCACTGCAAAAGAGGAAACAATAAATCCAAAGCGTTCGTATATAGTTTCAAAGACGTGCGCTCGCACTTTTATAAAAACGCACCTTGGTCGCTTTGTGTATACGTCCCTGTACACTACACGCACACACAGAAAAATAGACGTGATCATAACGAGAAAAATGTCCTGGCACAAAAGGGGTGCGACATAAAGGGCGGATCAATACGGACGCAGAGTCGGGAATTTGCAAACCATTAAGAAGCAGTTTTTCCCATTTTCCAAAGAAAGCCGGTGACGGAGCTATATGCACCGCGCGCACTCACACACACTCGAAGATGAAAGCCAACCACGTTCTCTCGACCAGAAGCAGTAGCTGACAGCAGCAGCAGCAGCAGCAACGAGGGACTCTAGCGTATTGTGAGCTCGCGCGAAAGGTACCGGGTAAAATCCAATTTGTAGGTTGTTTGTCCGTCGTATCGTTCCCTCGAGAGCCATTCCCCAGCGCTCCACACTTGCGCCCGAGCTCGCACACAAATTCGAGGCCGCTTTTACCTCATCTCACTCTCTCTCTCTCTCTCTCCTTCTCTCTTTCTTGCAATGTCCCCGACGTCGCTTTCAACAGGCCGCGAATAGAAGCGCTAAGTACTTTACGACGAGCGATAATCCCCGGGGCTATTCACGCGCTGCGAACGAGAGAGAGATAGAGAGAGAGAGAGAGAGAGAGAGAGAGAAAAAAATGGACCAGGTGACCACTTTGAGGGAAACGAGAGACGGTAGAAAGTGAATGCGGCGCATAATGCCGCGGGGGGTAGCCGGAAAGCGAGACGCGCACGCAGTAGAGCGCGCGGGGAGATATTATATCGGGTGAAAGAGGAGAAGTTGAGCTCTTTTTGTGCTTTAGCAGGAGCAGCAGCGGCAGCAGCAGCAGCAGCTAGTAAGAAGAGTATAATAATCGATGGCGCCCGACTGAGCGGCCACACCATACCACCACCAGCCGCGTGTATAAGCAGTGACGAGCTGGTGTCAGAGGCTTTTATATAGGTGAGTACCTCGGAAGAGAGCAGCTCACCTGACAGCGGGGCGGCCCTAAGCTCCACGAGACTGACAGCTCCCATGCCTGTAGCCGAGTCCTGCGCTGCACACCCGTACTTTCTCTCTCTCTCTCTCTCTCGCTCTCTCGCTCTCCTGCTCGCTCTCGGCTTACATACACCCCGCGTCTATATATAAGGAGTCGGAAATTTTCTGATCTTTCCCATTGTCGGCTCCGGGGAAGTCTATTATGAGGAGCGTTACTGTGGATGATGGGACCGGTAACAAATTGCTATTGTCCGTTTCTTGTACCCGTGCTTTTTCCATCCTTCGAACTTAATTATGAACTGGTCTCTTGTGGCTATATTTCTTGGATTTCTTTGCTTACGAGGGGGCGGTTTGAGTAGTTTTACGAATCAAATTCTTTTTTCGGTGTCAAATTTTTTAAATTTAGATTTAGTCCCTTTCTTGTTCCAACTTATTCTGAGTATATAAATTATTCGAAAAATAATTAAATATAAAATTTCAGCTTGTTTTATTTTTTATTTTATGGAATCTCTTTACTAACTATTTCACTTTCGAAAGATAGTTTTTATAATTTTTTCTAGATTTTTAATGGAACCTCGACGAACCGCATTCATTATCTTATATGACTTATTGTATAAAATGCAAGACAGATCGTAGCGTTGTTTAGGATAAACAAAGCTTTCAAGTGCAAGTAGAATGAATCGCTAAATCGTTAATGTAGTACCTATTTTTTTAGCCAATACAAAAGAATCAATCAAAATATTAAACATGGTGACGTTTAAACCATTGTTTAATCATCCACTTGAAACTGTAATATCGAATGAGAATACTTCTTCAGGAAAGATTGATCGACCAATCGTAGAAAGTTATACAACTCATAATTAATTAAAGTTTAAAGCTCTGCACACGGCTGTAACAATTGCATAAATACACAATTACGCCCTGTTAGAAATTTCACGAGCAAAATTAGTCTATTCACTAATAATAAGTAGGATCTTTAATAAAACTTTTAGCTAATTTTTAGAGCAAATTTTCGCTAAAAAATCGTGAAAAATTCAAATGATAAATTCGAAGCGATAGGCGCAGTATTGCGTCACTCCATCGCTTAACGTTCGGAGCTGCCGTATCTTGGAAAAGCAAGGTTAGATTTATTTACAAGTTCAGAAGGAAGGAAGGAACAAGAAGTGCCCATCACCGTGCAGCTCTGGCAACAGTGTCGCTAATTGACCAAGGTCCGATACACAAAAGTGATGCCATTACCAAAGAAAACTCGTCGATCCTCTCCGTTGAAATAATGAAAGCTGCCCCTCCCCCCAAACGTCCGTGTCCATCTTCCCCTTTCCCGTGTCTCGGGCTGCTTAAAACTGTTTCCAATCCTTGCGGATAAGATCCTTCTTCCTTTCTTCCTCTCGTCTAGGCTCTCGACATGTCAAAGAGAAAAGACAGTCCGGAGAGGGAACGCAGGCTATGCCTATAGACGGGGTGCAGAAGCTGGTATAATCCCCCTGGCGGCTCAGCCGCGATTTGTTTGGCTGTCGTTAGCGTCGCCGGCCGCAGCTAATCACTCGGCATTGTCCGGTAATGGATATCCTGTACCGTCGCCGACGCCGCCGATCCGCCTATATACACCGTTGATTGACAGTCAATTCCCCAAAGGCGCGCGCGCCGTGGAAAGCCCCGAGTATTGTTCAACGGACGCATTCGAGGCCGAGCTTATGAAATGCGCGCGTTGCCAGGCAGGAGAGCGAGATGGAGAGATGGATAAGGTTGACGAGAGAGAGAGAGA
>UELU01141626.1:23934-43083 GCA_900490025.1 Megastigmus dorsalis
GGTGCAAGTCGTCACATGTCCTGTCAGTGACGCCAGGCACGTGCTATAAGGCTGACGACTTTTCTCCGTGTATAGACGGGGTGCAGAAGCTGGTATAATCCCCCTGGCGGCTCAGCCGCGATTTGTTTGGCTGTCGTTAGCGTCGCCGGCCGCAGCTAATCACTCGGCATTGTCCGGTAATGGATATCCTGTACCGTCGCCGACGCCGCCGATCCGCCTATATACACCGTTGATTGACAGTCAATTCCCCAAAGGCGCGCGCGCCGTGGAAAGCCCCGAGTATTGTTCAACGGACGCATTCGAGGCCGAGCTTATGAAATGCGCGCGTTGCCAGGCAGGAGAGCGAGATGGAGAGATGGATAAGGTTGACGAGAGAGAGAGAGAGAAAGATGCCGAGACGTACTATCGGTGCGACGACCTCCTTGTATATATATTTGCCGGCGTTGAGAGGATCATCTAAGGTCGTTCATAAGCTGGATCGAGGTCGTTCTGGGTGAAAAGGAAGTTGGGGGAAGTGATTTTTTCCTAAGATGCGTTGGATTATGTTTCGAGGCTGTTCGAGCATTATTGTGGCGATGTTGAAGATTGAAGTGTGAATTTTGAAAGTAATATTTAGTAATTATTTTTGACACTGCTTGTTAGAAAGGGTTAGAGAGAGGCTTGGTTTAACTATTCATTCGTTCACAAATAAAATTTCTAGCTCTAGTATAAAATATATGAATAATATCATTTGATATTGCGCACATATTTGCAAAATAATTAATTGATCTATATTGAAAGCTATATATTTTTAGAACTTTCCTTGATTCTTTAAATTTGGATGATTGTGTATTTGGAGGTTGTAGCGTACTATAATACTTTTTTCACTGTTTGCACATAAAAGTAAAAATTGTTGTCTGCAGTAGTCTAAAGTTCATTTTGTCTCTTACAATAAACGAATAATTTAGTAGTCATAAAAATGTAAAAGGTATTCAATATAAAATTAAATTTATGTATTCTTATTTTAAATTTAAGGCGTTAAGTGCTATACTTGTTCTTAAAATAAAGCTCAAAAGAAACATCTGCTACTGTAATATAAAAAGTATTTCAATTCAATAATAAGAGACTATAAAAACTGTGTAAGCAGTAGCGCGTGTGTGTCCTTCAATCGTAAACCGCTTTGAACCTCTGATGTCTTTGATTAATTTCTCTTTTTTATCGGCTTTATACATGGACCACATACGACCACGTTAGCACCGCCGCAAACATTTCAGAAGCAGGAAGTTGATTTAAGTGGCTTCGAAACGATCCACGAAATTCTCAAGCGATTTCTGTAATCGCCTTAAAGTGATTACTCAGCAAAAATTCTTTACCACAACTATTCCAACCCGTACGTATATATTATACGATCCAAGAAAAAGAAACCCGAAATAGATCTAGCACTTATTTTTTCGTTCGCATGTAACGCGCCCGAAAAAAAAATAATAATACAAAGATGAATAAGCACATACATTTATATACTCTTATATATATATATGTACGACTGCACTAATCCCGCTTACTGCTACTTTTAATACACCGGCGATATAAGTAATACATCAAAGAGTACATGGAAGCCATCGGCAGATTGCATCTTATCGTCCAGCTATTCACGTATATTCGGGGCCTATAACAGTCCGCGACGTGAGCTCAAGAATTTATGGATCGGATAAAGAAAGTGGCTTTTTTAATCTCCAGGATCGGGCTAATGTAGGCAAGAAGCTATACGCGAGCGAGTCAGACGTATATAGCAGGGAAAAAAAGAAAAGTAAAGAAGGATGTTAGGTGTCGCTGAGCGACTCGTGCACTATACGTATATGTAGGGATTGTATACGACTTGGAAGTGTGCGCACAGCTTGTGGGACGTAACTCAGTCGGCAAGTCGCCGACGATCCAACAGATCTTCGCAACCCTTCGGAGCTATACACGCGCACCCATACAAGCTTATAAGAACGAGTTTATTGCTCCAGTCGTGTGGTCTAACAGGCCTGTTCCTTTTCTTCATCGGAACACATGTTCCGGTATATAATATATATATATATATATATATATTCCATTTTGCGTCCTCGCGCACGTGCGTCAGCACAAATTGTGCCGTAGTTCGAAACTTTTTTCTGCTTCGAGTTGTTTGTGCGAGCTCCAGCCAAAACAGTCAGCTCAATGTGTTATTGACTTCTTGAACGAATTAAATGCTGTTCACGTGTTTAACAGAATTGTTCATTCAAAATAAAATTCATATAAGATTAGATTATCAAATGAATAAGCAGATAATATAAAAATAAATTCGTCGTTAAGAAACTATTTAGTACTTTGTTTTATTCGAATTCTTTTTTTTTTTTTTTGGAAAATGAATTGTTGATAACGAATCCTATGTTTGGTTATCAAAATTCAATTTTATAAACACCATATTAACCTGCCATTTTTAATTCCAAAAATCTATATTTTAAATTAAGGGGATGTGCTAGGGTCGCAAAGATTTCTACCTCACCGATTTTTGTATTTAACGAAATATATAAAGATAGAAATTAATTTTTGGAAAAAACTCTCTGTCACCACCTTGGTAATTATATGTAAAGATTGTGTGATCCAGTTTCATGAAATTCCATCTACGATTCGTAGAGATTTTTGTCCTCGAAAACTTAAAAAATAAAAATCGCGATGAATTACGAAAGAAATTTTCGGCGACAACAACCTCTGTGAATTACGAAAATCGATAAGGTAGGAATATTTCCGACCCCAGCACATCCCCTTAATAATAGATAAAACTAGCGGATTACAGATCGATTCATTCCAAGACTCAACGAAGAGCTCAACAGATATAAATATAATAGAATAGAGAATTACAATTTTAAATGAAGTCGACCTTGTTGTATTGTAAGCCATTTTAAAAGAAGAGATTAATTCATTATAGTTTAAAAGCAATTTTTCACGAGTCAGACATGTATACACGGGAACAAGTGTGCAATCTAGTAAACAAGCTAAACCGAAGGACGTCTTCTTCAAAGTGATCGAGTATCCTCGTCGCCGCGTCCCGGCAGCCGCGTCCTCAGACGATTATTTATGTTTTCCGGAACCTTTGAACTCTCCCTCGCACTTTGTCACTTGAAATTTGGTATCCATCAGTCGCGCGCTGCACAAACTCTCTCGACTCGCTCTCCTTTAAAACATAATTTTTAAAAATTTTTGAAACTACAGCGCCGTGTGTATTAGTTACGGCAGGCTCTCCGCCGCTTCTACACCAAAAACCACGGCTCCGAAAGCATAGAGAGAGAGAGAGAGTGAGAGAGAGAGAGAAACAGAGACAGAGAGAGAGAAGAGAGATAGAGAGATAGATAGATAGATAGATAGAGAGAGACAGAGAGAGACACTCACACGGGGGAAGTGTAAAAGAGAAAAGAGACAAGAGACGAAGAGGAGCTTAAAAAGACACAAGTCAAGTCGAGCGGACGAGCGGGCTTAAGTGTGCCGTAGACACGCGAAAGGATCAAAGGCAACCGCTTGAGTGACGGAAGCCAGCTGGCGGAAGAGCGGCACCGGCACCAGCAGCCACAGCGAGAATACCACGGATTTATACAGTCTCCCTTTTTTACCGCTCGCCCTGTCATTCTCGCGCCTTTTTGCCACACGATGTGTGAAGCGCAAAAGAGAGAGAAAGAGAGAGAGAGAGAGAGAGACTCTCCTCTCGACTTAGGCGGTCGCGGAGCATTAAGCCTTTAATTCCCGGGCAGTGCACGCACGACTTGGCCGATATATATTCCGACCGATGGGTCTCTCTCTCTCTCTCTCTCTCTGTCTCTCTTTCCAGCCGCTGCTGCTTCTGACTGTTTCGCCCGGGAAACTAGAAATTCGCTTGAAACTCGAGAGAATTACGGACACACTCGAATAAACTCTCTCTTTGGCTGCAACGGCTGGCCGACGGGACCCTGCAGCGGAGTTAAGGCGGATCTTTTTACGCGGAAAGGACTATTACGGGGTAGTGCGCTTGATGCTGAGGACGATTGACGGATTCACCGCGCGTCAAATGCTGTACATGCCCAGCTCTGCGTGAAACTCTTGCCGACGCCTTAGCGTTAATTGGAGCCTTTTTTATTATCAGACGCTCGATTCCAAAGAGATAAATCGCCATCTGATATTCGATTATATATATATATATATATATATATATGTATGTACGTTTTAAGTCAAACTTATACATATTATAACGTGGCCGCGGGATCATTTATGTCGCTCCTTCTTTCAGTTGTTTTTCAAGAGGCTTCTTTTCAAGTTTTAACGGCGAATAACTTGCGGGTATGATTCAGGTTACAAGACAGCTTACATGGCACTAATGCGCAATGAATATTCTGCTCCGAATTTATGTGGTGGAAAGAATTAACTTTAATTAATTAGATCTTTTTTCGAGATAATTATATATTTTATGCTGAATTAATATGAAATCTTGGAGTGAAAGTGCTGGTATGAGTAGCCTACAAAGAGGTCATAATTCGGTGTTTATGTTTAGTTTTGTATAAACTTCAAGGTTGAAGAACCGCTAAATAGGTATTTGTGTTAATCCTCATGCATTCGTTGAATATATATAATTATGCTTCCTGTTATTAATTAGTTGGGCACTGAGGTATTTCAAGTCTGTAGTAGATTTCAAAAGTCTTGGGAGTACGTAGGTACCTTTTGTTTTTAATTCCTTTCTAATAAGTTCCTGATTTTACATATATTACAGGCATAGTACGAATAATTAACATCCTATATTTATGGAATTATAAAAACTATTTGTGGTTCTAGGCATGAAGGGAGTTCTCTCGATAATTGAATTAACTATCAGAATGGATTACAAATTTTTACTTGGCTAATCAAATGTCTAAAGAAGCTTAAGTTAATATTTCGCGAGGCCGGGATACCTCAAAATCAAGAAATAAATATTTTTGTTATTGCTTTTTTAACACATGGTCGTCTGGGGACGATTGTCTTTTTTCCGATTGCAAAGTAATCGACGATGAGAATTTATCGAATCCTTTTTTTTTGGTAACTGAGTAAAAATTTTGTAATTTTTAATAAATTTTTAAAGTATCGTAGGGCAACTGTGAAATAGGAGAGGTATAGATATTTTCCTATAAAAGTCTCATTTGAGTGTAGGTTGTGTTGACTTCCTACGTATCGAGAGAACCTCGCGTAACTATTAATCGCAGAAACAAATCACCTCAATTGTACAGAATCGAAAACGTTATTCTTATAAAGGTATACATGAAGGTGCTATAGACTATAAAGTCTCGTGCAAACATGTGCTCCTCCTAAATCTGTCTTTAAGGAGCATCTTGCGCAGTACATCGCGATGCGAACCCCAAAGGCAGATCTGGCCTGCACATATATATATATATATATATGAGTGCAACAAGAGCAGCTCTCGGTATAACAAGTATTACGAAAGACAATAATAGAATGCATCGCGGGCGCGAGTTTCTGCACACTCTTTTATAAACACACACGTAGCTCGCGAGAGATCGGCTGCATATCGCGTATTGTATGCAGCGGCTATACGGCCACAATGCCTCCTGCATTATGTATCCCGAGCTCATGGGCGCATGTGCATTTCTGCGCATCTCTCTCTCTCTCTCTCTCTCACCCTCTATGTCCGCGTGCAGCCGACTGTTGTAATCCGTCGTGTAAGCCCCGATGTATATACATGCATAGTATAGGAGAGAGAATGGTCGCGCACGCGGAGAGCCGTGTGTATATAGTTGAAGCGCGCGCGAGGAGCTGTTATACGAGGCTTGACTAGCAAGAGCTTTGGCCCGTACCGTATACGACCCTTTGCTTCGTTGATTTGAATGAGGAAGTAGCGCGCGCACCTCACCTCGAGTCCTCGATGAAACAATTTATACGAGCCGCGCCGCTGCTTATCGTGAGAAATTCTAATGGAGGCATGTGCGCGCCACGCTCTTTAATATTGATGAGACGAGTATGTATATTGCCTGTGCCACGAGTTGAACGTGAGGCTAATAATGCTGTCGCTGCTGCTGCTGCTGATGTTGCTGGAACTCCTGGAACTTGGAAGGTAATATTGTTGTGCGCGAGATGTCTGTTGTAGTACAGAAAAAATGTATATATTGTCGGTCGATAAAATCGGTATGCCGATGTTAGGCCTTGAATGGGTAACTCTTTCAACTTGGAACTTTTCTCATACAATATTTGTCGTTGAGAACCTGGCAATCCAAGGACATTGAACATATTCATCGGATCAATTTGGTTCGAGCAATACATACGCATACTTTTTGCATAAAGATGAAGAAAACTAACACTTTCTCAATCTCAAGTTTAGCTTGGCAATAGATCAGACATTACATTTGACGGAGCATCGCAGACAAACAAGGAAAATTAATCAAAACGAGCAACATTTTGACAGTGAAACACACTGACACACTTGCACCCTCCTGCATCAGCTCGGCACTCTTCCAGCCATGGCTGCAGAGGCATGAGAAGGTGTCGCGTTACGTTCTCGCGTGCTCCGATCGCTTTCAGCTGAGGCAGAGATGTTATAAGCTCGGTACGCGATCCTCGGGCGGAACGCAGCTCCGACGACGTAAAACGGAGAAGATGGGGAAATTCGAAGCCGCCGCGCAATTTGCCGTTGATGACTGCATTATATCCAGCCCGAGCGCGAGGAGGCCGCGCGTCTTCTCTCTTCTCTCCCTCGCGGGAGACTGTACGCCGAAGGGATGGGTATATACCTGCAGGGAATTGGTCGCGAGAACCCATCAAAATATCCCATTTCTTCCGAGGCGAACTCTGCGCGATGTCGACCTCGGCGTTGTTTACCACACGCACTCGAGATGCTGATGGATTTTCGTAAATTCACCAGGTTGGTACGTGGGTAAGCCGAGGACGTCGAACATATCGAGCTCTCAGCACGCGAGACGCGCGGGACGTGAATTAAGTCGTACGTGTGGGATACGTCGCAGCGAGGTAGGGACTTTCAATGAGCGGAGACAAGCTCCTCGCTATAGCGATCGAGACGCGTCAACAGGCTTGAGTTGTCGCTGAAATTATTTTTTACCATCGCTCGACGTGCGCGCCATGCGTGTATATACATATAAGGTTCTACTTCTCCATCTTTGCTTGCGATGCTCCTCTCGTCCTGGATTATGGGATCGTTCTTTCTGTCCTTAATTGTTATTCTACCTGTGAGAGCCATGATAGTCTCTTTAAACTAAATGTTCTGCCTTGCAGCAACTTCTTCGTAAAAAAACATCATTTCGAAACAATATCAAAAACAGAAGAAATTATTTTTCAATTATACTAATGTGTAAATTCAAAAAGAATTTACATTAATGTGTATAACGAACAACGTGTGCATCATATGTATTCTAAATAACACGTAATTTATTGCTTTGATTTTAAATCAGGAGTCAATCAAACACCGCAAACTCTACAAGGTTGGGTTCCGTTTAAAAGCCATTTTCGGTGGATTTTCTAAACAGACGAATCGAAATTCTGATCCACGTCCGTCGTCGAATAATAAAGAATCAGTCGGTGGAAGAGGGAGAAAAAGAGAGAACGTATATGAGCTCAAAGAGCATCTGGCAGCAATTGAAATGTGCAGAAAGACGAGACGAGAGCTCGTCGGTACGGTGGCCTCGAGTAGTCAAGTGAGAACCGAATGAGAGGAAAGAACATGTTCTCTATATCCTCTCGTGTCTTCGTTTCCTCTTTCTCTGTCGTTCCTCTTCCTTTTTGCTGCGGGAGCCGCGTGTGTACGTGCAGCTATAGAGAGAGTAACGTCGAGAGTTTCTTTCGACACGGCTTTGCGGATCGCTCCAAAAACGCTCTCTTCTCTCTCTCACACGCTCTCCCATTCATCGCCCCTGTACAATTAAGGTCAAATTTGCGACAGCCACTTAGCGTAATAACAGATCGCCTCGTTCTCGAACAGCTCTCCAAGTTTTTGGCTTTTCTTCCGCGATGACTGTGTGCATCCGGTTTCTTGTGCAGTCTCTCGCTCATCTGATGAGTTACGATTTTCTCGTGTTTCGCTCGCGCACTGCAATTTAAATCACTGCTATGTACTTTGCATTTTGCGAAATATTAGTTATTACGCGACGTAATATCCGAAAGTTATTATTTGACATCGGTGCCAAATTTTTTTTACCACTTGGTTCAAACGTAATTTATATGTTCCTTCTGAAATTAAATCAGTACGAAAATGCTACATGTAATTATATTAATGTATACTAGCTACAATTCCTTGATCACTAACGCTCTCTCGGATAATTTGTACTAAGTTAAAGTTAACATTTTAGGGATGAAACGATTTTATTTTATTAAATGTTTTTGTACTCTTCATCATCTTATAGAACGTGTCTAGAAAGTGTTATACAAATATTTGCTTCAAACTTTACTTGATGACAGATAATTTATAAACGAAGGACATCTGTTTTCAGGATTTGCACAATTTTAATTATTTATGTACCCAGTATCAATTATTTACTTTTCATTCTGTAAAATGTAAAGCACGAAATTTGAATTATTAATGATTTTATTAAACCCTTAATGTATCGTTTTGATTTACATCAGTGATTTCGATTAATAAAAGCTATTACCATTTATCTATCACCAATTACCAATTTCAAATTACTATTTAATTGTTACTTAAAAAAATATGAACCTTGACGAGATATTGGGCACCGGATACCGGAGACGAGAAAAAATTTAATAACTTTTATCAGTTACCATCTACGAATTACCAATTATCAATTACCAATTACCAGTTACCTTTTACCAATAAAAATTACAATAACCCCAATAATCAAAAAATCCAATAACCCAATAAAAGTCATTACAAAAATACTAATTACTTTATATTAATTACCATTTAACAATTACCAATTACCAATTATCAATTACTAATTACGTTTATATTTATTACTATTAGACTGGTACTTGTCAAAAAATATATGAACCCTGAGACCAGACATCGAAGAATGGGATACCGGAGACGAGAAGCATATATAATTAATAAGAAGATTGTTTCGTGACGCGAATGGATTTATTATATTTCAAATGATTATATATTTATTGTTATTGATAATTGTAAATTATCTTCTTTAGTTAACCGGTTCATTAATCTTATTATTATGAATCTATTGAAAATTAACAAACATGGATGTATATATATATAGGAAACATGTATAAATAATATTATCGATGCATATACCGTATGAATTAATTTAATAAAAAGTTAAATTTAGAATACACTGTTAATTGTTTGTTGAAAATTAAGAATTTAATAGTAGAAATAAATCATTTATTTTATCATGTGCTTTATTATTAATATAAACATTAATTATATTCGAAATTGATTAAGCTATTAATAAACTGTTAATTCTTTGCAATGAAATATCAAACGCTATGTCAATAAATAATACATTCAAATATAAGCTGTTATAAGATTATTAAAACTGTAATTATTCAATTTCAAAATTGTACTGATTAATTAAAGGATAAGAGTGACAGCCGATGGTGTGTGTAATATATCGTGCTCTTTCCTCTTAGCTATTTTATCCTTATAAAATACATCTTATACAAAATAAATTTGCGCTCGATTCAAGGAAAAAGATGTAACTCTCTCATTATCGTTCTGCTTCTCTGTGATTGAAAACAATGAAAATTTCCAAATGAACAGAAAAGATTCTGAAAATCGTCTGTGCAGCACTTGCCAAGCAGCTCGACTATTTTCCACACATTAACGGCGCCGTTTCGCGCGCTCGCAACACGGAAGAAGCCATGCACCTCCACGCTTGGGCGCATACCTCCACGACACACTCAAACACGAGATATATATAGGGGCAGCAGCTACCGCGGAGCGCAAAGAGTCAGAATCGAGGTCTGAAGCTTTTTCTGCACGTGTCGCCGACTAACGAGACGCGGGGATTTGCATGTCAATGTGCGCTGCGTCCCTCTCTCTGCAGCGGAGGAACTTTAACAGACAGCTGCAGAGAGAGAGAGAGAGAGAGAGGAAAGGTGCACCGTCGGTCGGCATCACGCCCGCCAGTCATCGACGTCAGTCGCCCACGAGCGCTTATAAAGATTCTCGCGAGCACAATGTAGATACGAGCTGTCGGCCAGAGCTGACATGAGGCACGTCGCGCGCACTGCTGCTGCTGCTGCTGCTGCTGCTGCTGCTGTCTGGCAGATCGAGAGCGCTGGACGCACGGGGAGAGTACCGATCTCTCTCCTCTCTTGCATGCACCGACACGCCACCACGTCCCACGTGTTTCAACTCTCTCCATCTCCCTCTCTCTCTCTCTCTCTCTCGCTCTGTGTCTTTCTACGTATCTGACAACTATTATGCAGTATGTCGTGACTGGCTCTGTCGCGGGGATTTTCAGTGCTGATGCGCCTGCACACACTTAGGCGCGCGCACACACACACACACACACACACACGCGCGCGCGCGCACGGAGACACCACGGTTAATGGCTATCTGTAGCGATAAGACCGGAGACACTCGTTTCACGATCGGAGAGTGGAAAAATCGCTTTGGCTGAGTGCGACTGACTCTTGTCGTTTTTTTTTTTTCATTAAGACCAAATAAAATGGTCTTTTCGGCTGGGAGTTATAGGTTCGGTTGTACAATTGTCTGTATATATAGCGTATAGTTTATTGGGGGCCGAGTTTATTGGAAATTCTGACTGGCGCCTCGGAGCTCGTTATTACGCCGCCGAAGTGGAAAAAGAATGTATAGCTCGAGGAGTTGACGAGGCCTGATTTATTGCTTTTGAAAATTTATGTATCGCTATTCATTAGTAATGAGCTGTCGCGGCGAGGAGCGAGACCTGCTCAGCTTTTATCTGAGAAAAACGAATACTTAATATTTTTAAACGGATTAAAAAGTCGACGGCGTCTTATTTCATTATATATACTCGATAAGCTGAACTATCGCACAGAACGTTACAAACGTTTTCACTTATCGACAAGTTTTCTAATTTCTAATCGTACATTCATCATCACTTGTCGGAATTAATGCGAGCTGTATATATTTAACTCGTGGAATAAATTATATACGGAATAGAAATGAATGGCGGGTCTAATGTATCGGATGTATCCTTAAAAATAATGTAAGGAACAACGTAATGGCCGTACGTCATCACGAAACATCAATTAGAATCCTCGTATATAAGGGCACTATAAGAGGCCCTAAAATAAAGAGAATATACCTATGTACATTAAACGCGAACACAAAGAACTTAAGCTGCCATTTTCAAGACGATTCATTAAAAGCGTTACATAAGTTATATTAATGAATCCGTACAACGGCGGGGCGGCTATACGGCGGCGGTGGCGTACATCCGGTACAGGCGCGCGGCGCGCGAGCTCCTGCTTAATATTTCAGGCTATAATAACGTACGCGCCATCAAAATCCAAATTAAGGAAATGAGGTAGAAGATTAATATAGTGTCGACACATAGAAGCGCTCGTTCCTGCAAGTCTGTATATGGTGCGTGCTATACACTTGATAATCGTAGTTGTGTATAGTACACATTGCAGAGATGGTTAATTTTATGCCCTTGTTTACGCCACGCGGCGGCAGCGGCAGCATATGGTAATAGCTCGTGCGGCGGAAAGCTCCTTTCAGGAAATTAATCGCAATCTCCGAGTTCTATACAGCAGCAGCAGCAGCAGCGCGCAAAGTAGGCTAATGTCGGGTAAGCGAGTAAAAAACCATTCCGCGCGCATGTCGATGATATATATCATCCTTTTCGTTTGCAACACCTACCTAACTACGTGGACGCGGATGTATTGTTGAAGTGACCCACGCATGCAGGACCGACTCACTGTACGTTAATGCCGCCGTGGCTGACGGACTTTATTGGCCATGCATATTTGTTGCGGCTCCCGCTTAGCGCGAGCGAGGCGCGAACGAATAGCTTTACCGATGCTGGACCGCGTGGGGATATTGTATTGTTTGCCCAGGTTGACTATTATTTGCTCGATCAATGTTCAAGAACAATAGGCTGGTAAGAGGTAAATGGAGACTCGTCGGAGTAAGTAAAATGTGGTTTATCGTTGAATTTTCTTGTGGATTTATTTGATATATACTTTTTGATCGGTAGAGCCGAAGCTTCCCTGTAAAAGCGAACTCCATTTTATCCATCTCATTATCTTTGAATTATACATGCACACGATTCTAAAGTTTCACTTTATATTCGGTGCTTATACTGTAAATGGTTAGGTATATGCATTCGCGAAAGTTCCAGGGCTGTGCAATTTACACTCTGCAAAGCGCCAAATTTTCATAATAAGAATACAATGTCTAAAACGTCGTATGTGGCGCTACAAAAACGTGATATGTGTATATAACACAGCAACCCCAACTAGAATTAACATAACAATCGACCAAGTCAAACAAGTTTTTGCCAAAACGGCGAATATACCTGAAATCTTATAATTCAGCGCGGAGATTGCGCAACGTGGATAAGTATATATATACGTACACAGCTAAGGTATCATTATCTCGCTCATAGACACACACTCACTCAGACGCGCAACTCGAGAAAAAAGAAAGTGCGCGGCTTGCCAATTACCCTATACGAGGTGAGAACTTGTCTTTGTTGTCGTCCGCGCACGTCTAGATCCTCGCGAGATAAGGCCTATATAGCCGCAAAAATTCATGTCACTCTAAAGCGGCACACAGCGTCGCGCTTTGCACGGCTACGAGTGAATACTCTACAGCCTGCACCCGAGCTATAACAATAAGTGTGAGAGTAGCTATATATACATACATATATAGGTATAGGGGACGAGGTAGGCTTTAACGATGTCTCACGCGCGCCGCCGCGGATCTTGGCATTGTTGCCTCGGCTGTTGATTTAAGCTTATACGCGGCCGCTTCTTTGCAAACAATGAAGCCGGGGGCTTCGCTTCGATTTGCGCAATATATACATATACAGCCAGATGGTATAGTGTTTGACCTACTTAGGTGAAAAATTTGATAGTGCTATATATGGGCTACCGCTGCAATAATTTCATTTAAGACAATGCGCGCTTAAATCCGTCGACGATCGAAGAATTCATTCGCATTGTTTCGGCGCTCGGCTGCTAAACAGTATACATAAAGCGCATTCGAATATACGCGTATAATGATTTACAGGGAATCGTGCGGCTGCTTCGTCGCTGCAATAATGTCCGTGTATATGTACGATGATCGTTATCGCGCGGACCGTATAGGCTCCGTATAGGTGGCTATAGATACGTGACAGATTCAATTCGCGATCTTGACGGCGAAAGCTACTGCCTGCACTGCACTGTACACTCGTTATACTTGCCACTATATGTACGTGAAAGTATATCGAGTTTATGCGGTGCGATCGCTCGCGCTGAACGTGAATTAACTTTACACTATATATATTCATGCTGCTCTCTGAGAGAGCGAGTTATTGCTGCTGCTGCTGCTGCTGCTGCCGCCGCGTGTGTAATTCTTTATTTATAATTTATGCTCGTGTACACGTGTAGAGTTAGTAAATTTCGTTTTATTGCCGGGAATTATTCTTGTGATAAGTAGTGCAAGTATTGCACTCCGGAGAAAATACATCGCATTAGAAACTTTTTTTCTAATTATTACATAAGTTTAGGGTATACTGATTGAATCATGCAAGCGTACAATATATGACCGCTGAAAATATTTTAATTCAACATCGTAGGACAAATCGTATTAATGCATAATTAATAAAAAAATAAATAAATTAGTATACTTATATATTTGCACTGAATGATTAATCGCTCTAAACACAAGAACATTTAGCCTGTAGACATATGCTCTATTCAGAGTCTAACTCACACGGGTCATAAATCACCAAATTTTTGTTTAACTTGTGTCAATCGTGCCGCGAAAATCAATTCGCCGTACGTCAATAACTGCAACTGAAGCCGGCAGCTTATACAAGCCGTGAAAATCTCGGAAAATCATTCGTTCCGGCCATATACGAATCCCTCCCTATACCTACCTATGCACTGTATAATATCCATTCCACGCAGCAGTTTCTCGCTTTTCAGCGGCAAAATTCGTGTTTGGCAGCGATGCGTCAAATCGGGGCGAGGGAAAGGAAAAAAAATCATTAGCGACCTCGAGGCCGAGATCCGGGAAAAATCCAATAGCTCGGTTTGTCATTCGCTTTGTAAAGCTGTCGTGTATCCACGGGGGAGCAGCAGCGACAGAATACATACGCGATCATTCCAACGGCATTATATAGATATATACAAAACGGAGGCGAGTGTGTGTCTAGAAAGGAAGTTTCCTTTGGTGGACATAATGGAAAACGTTGGACCAGGCACACACACACACAAAGTTCCTCTAAATTTGCGCCTTGAGAAAGGACTTACGCACATCATGCACGACACTCAACGGGCCCAGTCTTCTCGCTGCGGACTATATATTATGTAGGTGTGAGTTGGAAAGAAGAAAAAAAAAAACGCATTTATCAAGGTTCCGAGTTCGAATCGTGACAGGAGGACGCACATCGGCCGCCTCCCCCGTGTATGCGTTGTCGCCCTCGCTGCTGATGCCGAAGGAGAGACAAGGACGGAGACAGAGAGAGAAAGAGAGAGAGAGGAAAAAAGTGTCGCGGCATGGCTCTCTCTCTCGCTCCTCTCTCTCTTGTATATAGTAAAGGCACAAGCGAGGCGTGCGCGACGGGTGTCCACTACCTTTATCGCCTAAGGAGACCAGAGAGAAGAGGGAGAGAAAGAGAGATCTCGCTTTTTACCGTGCGCTCACACACACACACACACACGTGGGCTCGGAGGAGCAAGGTGACGTAATCCCAGTACTTAGTGTCGGACGCACCTCCATCTTTTCACCCCGCTGTCAAGGCTCGCGGCGGGTAGTCTCACTCTCTCTCTCTCTCTCTCTCTCTCTCTCTCTCTTTCTCTCACTCTCACTCTATATGTGTGTATCTGTCTCTGTCTTGCTCTTACTTATGTATTTCGTAAACTCGGCTTTCCATCTTGGCTCTGCTGCACGCGCACAGCTACTTCCACTTACTGGCATTCTGCGGGGCCGACCCTTCTCGGATCGAAGCCCATTACTCATGAGAGAGAGAGAGAGAGAGAGAGAGCCAGAACAGCGAGCCGGTCCGCAAAAGATCTCTCTCTCTCTCTCTCCCTGTATAGTATACATATACACACCTACGAATATATATACGAATGCAGTTCATCTCTTTCTGTCCTCCTTCTTCGTATATATGTACCGCAGGCTTGTACGATCCTGTGCAGAGAGAGAGAGAGAGAGAGAGAAAGAGATGCAAGGTGAGATAGATGAAGCAGGCGTATATATATACGCCTGCTATATATACGCGCCTTAGGAAAGCGAACAATGCTCTGTCCGTGGGTCCGAAGGGACAATTTCTTTTCTTTTCCTTTTTTTTCCCCCTTGCTTGCTTCTTTTCGTTGCTGCTGCTGCTTCTGCTGATGCTGGCTCCTCTTTCTTTCGCGGTAAATGCCGCTTTGTGTCGCCAATGACTTTACTTTCGAGCTGGAGGTCGCGCGGCTTTTACGAGCTGCCGAACATTTGCCTTTAACGACGCGAGAGAGTAACCGAGGCCGGATTATATATGTCTGTGTGTTGTATGGTAGGAGCGTGACGCTGCATTCGCCTCCATCCTCTGGTGTGCAGCTTCTTTTCGCATCTGCCGCAAGAGCAGCTCTTTGGCTTGTTCTCTATGTCTCTCTCTCTCTCTCTCTCTCTCCTTGAGTTTCCGCGCGACCGCCACGTAATTTGTGTCGCTCGTAAAGACCTTTAGAAGAAGCTCGAAATCGCTTTTATTCAATGGCTCGCGCACGGGGAATGGGAGTAAATAAGTATTATAAAGCTGGACGCGCAGCTCGTCGGGGCAAGGAGATCGAGGAGCTGTTTGCGCGGGAAATTGATGCGCTTCCGCCGAGACTTTTCCCTGAAATCTTCTGCTCTTAGTCGAATTTCTTTCTCTCCCACTTGAAATGAATTTTTACGGTCGCGTTAAAATGACCCGTATAGTTGTATATTTCTTCGACTGTCACAATGCCACGGAGCTGCTCTCTTTTGTGGCGAGGAGAATTGTTCGACATGCTGACTTACTTTTTTAACTGCATTATATACTATTTATGACTTTTTTTTTCTCTTACAATGTATTTTTATTTTGGGGATGGTTTGAATGATATTCGATGTTTTACGACGATTTAAATTGTGTGATTTGTGTACCATTTCAAATCACATTGAAAGTAAGACTCACTTTTTGGACAATTTAAATGTTATTTTTAACGTTCATATTGTATATATTTTTTTAAGCTCACGCACATATGTATTTATGAATATTACGTTAACCTGATTTAAAAATGCACATTTTATTTTGAAATGAGATGTTGACAATGACGAATCAAAACGGGGGTCACACAAGCATCGTCGTCGAGACAGCGAATATTGTCTTTTAATCACGCGCTTTATCGATGTAAATAAAATGATTATGTGTATGCGTAATGCATATATAAAACTGTTACTTTATGCTGGAAAGAAGAAGTCAACAATCGCAACTTTATTTTCACAGACGGGCTGCGGTGTAACGATTTTCAACTGCGCGCATCGTGGGAGTATAGTTAATAAATGCCATTCCGGCGATAACAGCATTATGCTCCATAAACGACTAACGCGTTTGCATATCAAGCGAGTTTAATATTGTCTTAAATTCGAATGATAATGTTTCTGATCGCGATTCTTCCAATACCGTTCCCCAAGCACGGCGCGCTGCACAACTTTTCACAAATTCAATGCTTTATTAATTGTTCCTTTTCGCGTGTATATACGGCCCAGTACTCTTTAACGGACTTAATTGTGTACATTGTAAATTTCTTAACGTACATCTGCAATTTCGCGCGTGTATAGTGCATCGGGAATATTATCGGGTTACGGGGCTGCACAAAGCAGCATCGGGATTAAAAATGTCCGATCATTTGTAATGCATGAAATTATCTGTTTGCAATTTCGGTATGCTAATTAGATTGCGCGCTCAAATCGAGAGAGCTGCTCGCTCGAGATTAACAAAAAAGTAAGCAGGGAAGAGGCTCGCGGCGACCGCAGAGAGTTATTAATTGTTTCCGAATGAAATTGCCGAACATTTAGATGCTTTTTCGGGCCGATAATTTATTCTCACACTATCGGATAAACGTTTATGCTCGGGTAAACGACAAACGCGCATTAGCATAAAGGTATTTTACAAAGTCTTAAAGTAGACACTCGACGACTCCAGGAAGTGGCGCCAACCCTCGCGCTCAAACATGTCGCTTACACCCAATAAAAACTTTGCATTCTACTACTTAATTTTCAGCGACACACTGTATATAAGCTTTCAAAATCGAGCGTCCGTATAGTAATCGACGGTCGGTCGATCTTACAGTGCGAGCCAAGAAGGACAAACATCACGACTCTTGTGAAAAACAAAAAAACCCGCGAGTTTCTCCTAATTAAGGAAATATTTATGGGGACAGTATAACGAGTCCGATAACGAGTCGATTTCATTTCTCCCAGCTCTCGATGTCACAAAATATGTATGCAAAAGAGAGAGAGGGAGAGAGAGAGAACACGATTATGGCGAGAAATATTGCGCGCCGCATTAATCAAGTTTATATGTGCACACACCTCGCGCGCGTCTGGAATATTGTTTCTACGTGGTGGACGCGCGTAGCCGCAGTTATAGCGGGCCAGCAAAAAGCCTCGAGAATTCCGAGAAGCGTTTTTCGCTTTATTATCATTATCATTATTGTAAGCATTGCCCATTATTACCTCCCCGGGATTGTACACCGGAATATGCACACATGGCTCTCCGGATGTACAGTACGTGCTCTCTGACCAAACTAATAATCTCGACTCCCCCTTTTTACTGGCCGCACTTTTCTTTTTCCCTATATTCTATTATGTCCCTTTTATGCGTATGCCGTTTATTTCTTTGTTTTCTTATCGCACGTTTTGTTCCTTTTTTCATCCTCGATATTCTTATCGTTTATATATGTTTCTCTTAACTCCTTTGTTCGTCCGCTATTCCATTTATCTTTACTATTATTCTTATTTATTACCATTTCAAAAGTCAAAAGATTGATTAATTTTAGCGTATAATAGTATATTTATATTTAACAGCTTATTGTTATCGAATACAATTACTTGAATAGCGAGTTATTTTACTCATATTTGCAATCGCAATGACAATAATAAATTTTTATAGCTAATAAACGATCCAACGATAATGAAAATAATGTGCATTATAATTGCGTATATGCAAATAAAACACGTCCCAATTTCAACAATTACTTTTAATGGCCTGCACGCAATATAATATAACACTTGGAAAACGACATGAAACTTGTACACTAGCAATTAAATAAATTTTACTCGAAAAAAATAAAATCTCGACTTGAAATTGCAATAATTATTTGAAAAATGTAGTGCCTGCACGAAACTAAAATTGTCCGTCATCAAAGTAGAAATCCTCCTTTATACTATACAATTATCCCTGCAAATTTGGTCGATTATGTACATGTTTACAAGTCCAACAAACACAATCCCATCCACTAATTTACTTCTCGATGTAATCCATCAATCCCTGTATTGGCCAATTCCACCGCACGCAATCACGACTACATCGCATTAGATCGTCCAATTTAAACTTGAAATAAATACCTGTATACAAGCCGAGTCTGTATACGTAGCGACGCGACGGTGACTCGTTTCTGCACAAGATTCGCGAGAATCGCAGACGCGTAAAGAGAGAGAGAGAGAGAGATTACGAGACGGTAGCACCTCGAGACTGCCAGAAACAAGAATAATAAGAAGCGAATAAAAGAGCAGCGACGCCGGTAGTATATAGTAGCAGAGAGAAGAGATGAAATTGATATTTCATGGTAAACAGGCATTGCGTTAATATCCGAGCAGCTCGCAATTACCGGACGCGCGCGTGCGCTCCCATAATGGTCTCACTCTCCTTCACTCGTATCGTGGATGATCCATGTACCCGCTCTATAGATATACCAGATATTGAGCGTCTCGAGGTAGCAAAACTGCACTGCACTGCATACATATACATAAGTGGCTGGCTGGCGCGCGCAGACCATCTTCTCTTG
>UELU01141626.1:45469-101824 GCA_900490025.1 Megastigmus dorsalis
ATATATATTCACCTTAAAGGTGCAAAGATTAACACTCGGTGCTGCACCGAGATTAACCGCACGCGCGTGCATGGCTTTATACGTCGCTGCGGCCCTGCTGTAAAATGTTTTTTTTAACGGCGTGCGCGAAACTCGCCTTCTCATGCTTGTTCCGCGTGTGCGAAGTTCATGTTTCGAGGACTCTATTGACAAGCGTGTGGGAAGTATGCACATGCGCAGATCATTATACTTCGCGCACGCTCCTCATAAGTAGCGTGCTCGAGAAACGCGCATGTGCAGATCGGTTTACTTCGCGCACGCAAAAACTGGAGAGAGCGCGAGACCTGCCATCTCTTTCTCGATTCCTGTGATTGTCGCCCGAGCGAAGCGAGCGTATAAAGCAAACTTCACCCTCGTCGAGAATACACCCAGTGGTAAAAAAACTAATTTCAATGAATTTCGCTCACGCCGTTAAAAAAATTAAAGTTCGATACAAATGTGCATTTATTTGTGCCAATAGCGCGAGGATCGGGTGCTCCGCAAGCGACGGATAATCGGTTTTTTCCTACTTTCGAAATTTACGAAGCTACTCTATTCCGCGTATATTAAATTCGTTCTGAGGAATTTATACGCGAAATTAAAGTGCTTTCTTGTATGTATCGCAATTTACGATGAGTTGGTTGAGATTTTCAATTAGTTTCGCGTGATTTCGTTTCCTCGCTGGAACTGATAGACGCGGTTATTAATCCTTTTACAGTTTTACTCAATACGATTATGCACGCGCTGAACAACTTCTCTATTAACAGAGAGACCTTTCATAATATACTTTTCTGACGTACAGTGTTTGATCAAATACATGTATATATATATATATATATGCTATGGTATCGGGTTACGTTTTAATTAATAATCTAGTTTTCCGTGCATATAAGGCTAGGTAACTTGTGCTTGCTGATTTTATTAGTCCCATAAAGTAACTACTTTGTGCGAGTACGTGTGTGTGTATTTCTAAATGTTTATGTTATCGACGAATGCTCGATAGAAATCATTATCTTTATATTAATGAAAAGCACTTAATCCTTTTTGATACGTATATTAATTATGAAGAAATAGCGAATTAGTCCGTCGATCGATCTCTTAACCCGCGATATATACACGCGTCAATGACAACGGCAATATTTCTCTTTGCATTATCTGATTGCAAGAGCAACGTTTAACTATGTTGATCGAGCGAGGAATGTAATTGAGAACCGGTTCCATCCACTAGGTATACCGACTTTGCTACATTTTTAACCAAAACATATAAACGTCGAGATTTGACTATTGCAGATGGCCAATTATCGAGTTGATCGAGAAGCCAAGTTAAGCCCAAGCCAAGACAAACTCGACAATCTCTTAACTCACTCTGGCGTCGTAAAAGAAGCCCGTCTTAAATCATTTCCACTCGCACTTTCGATTATTCATCTCTCTCGGATGCTCGCGGGAAACGATATACTATTAGCTATTAGTCAAAGTTCCGAGGAGCGCGAAAGCAGAGTTCGGATGCGGGAGAAGGAGAAGGAGGAGGAGGTAGAAAAAGAAGAATAAAAAAAAAAGAGAAAGAGGAAAAAGAAGCAGACCTCCACGTGAAATTTAAAATTTATGATAATTGCCCTCGGCTTTCGTGTAAAACGCGCCGCGCGCGGGCCGAGCCCGAGTCGCGCCAATCGGAGTTGCTGCTGCTGGTGCTTGCCTACCTGCCAGCCGCGTCAGGGAAATCAAATAAGCGAGACAGATGAGGAGGCGAGGCCAAGCCCTCTACTCGTACACTATATAGTGGCGTGTAACTACGGCCATGTATGCGTCTATGTACATATACATATATATATATATATACTGCAGACACGTGCGGGACGCGCGGTGGAAAGGAGCTGCGCTGTAGAATGTATATATGTACGTATATGCAGAGATGCGCGTGCATAGTGCGAGAAAGAAAGAGGAGGAGGAGGAGGAGAAGGTGGAGGAGGTGGTAGGTTGGTAGGGATGGGGGAGAAAGAGGAAAGGCACATCACCGGCAGGCATCGCACAAATAAATAAAGCTATCTCGTCTCGCGTTTATCATTCCCTATCCGAGAGCGGTCCTCGTAAATCTGTCTTCTCTCCAACTCTCTCTCTCTCTCTCTCTCGCTCTTGCTCTTCCTCTCTACCGCCTGTCTGGCCTCAGTCGATAAGAGCTCCGACGCGCCGGCAGCGTACAGGGCAATATGTTGCGCATCTCTCACCCCGCCACTGGAAAATAAGCCCCACTGCTTTCTCTCTCTCTCTCTCTCTCTCTCTCTCTCTCTCACTCTCCCTCTATAGCTCTACGTTAGCTACCAAAAGCCAGAGGGAGTCTCTCTTTCTCTTTCTCTTGACCCTAAGCGGCTCATCACCTGCTCACGCGTGCTCCTTCTAATCTTTCTACCTCCATCGTTTTTCCTCGAGGTTGCCTTCATCTTGACAACATTATCTCTCTCTCGACCGACCGACGAAAAATATATCCTCCCTAGACAACCCTCATGCATATTAAGTCAGATTTACTAATAGAATTTTTCCTTTTTTACGCTTTTCGGCTGTTTTTCCTTCCTCCCTTTCCCTCGACTAATTTATGGGGGATAGGTTGTTTTTTTTGGGAAAGGGGAGAAAAAAGTTACGGGAAAATTGAAAAATGACTTTTGATGGTGGTAGGTTGAACATTGGAGCGTTTAGGATGGTACACCTGTTCACAACTGAGTAATGGCCTATTTAAATGCGGCTGATGTATTATTAGAATAGTTTCTGTAGATTTTTGTTTTTCTGAAAGCTGGACATTCATTATATGCTCAGCTACATACTGAAAGATTTATAGCATCTGAACTGGTATATGATAATTAGTTAGAGCCACTACAAAACATGTGTGAATGGAAGTGTTATACTTTATGAGTGAAAATTTTGTATAATATTTGTATGCATTATTTACATGAATTTGCATATTATATAGTGCTCTCGTCACTCCGCGTGTTCTCTGCACAATTTAACTTACAATTACACATGCAAAAAAATTATTTGATAAATCGAACATAATGTTAGTTCGTTTCCCAATATTATCATCCAATCCACAATTTATTGATGAAAAAATGTGTTATTCAAGTGCACTCAGGTAGTATAACAAGATTTAACACAAATACTCTTTCACAAAGTAAAATATATTGTATAATGAATGCAGCTTTAAAGCGCACTTATCTTTTTCGTCCATACATTTAATTTTATCAGAGACTTTGAAATTAATTGCACTGGGAATCGTAATAAATTGCGACTTGCGTAACTAAGTAAAAGTAATCAATTGCTTGTACATTTTTAGAAACTGTAATCCCCCACCTTATTTTATCGATTAATTAATTATTAGTTACCTATATAAGAAACTTATAAGTATTTTTCATAGTTATACTACACAACATGTGTAGATTAACCGTATGAAATTTCGTAATTTCATTAGCTCTTACATTATCTCTCGTATAATTTTGATAAACTTACTATCATAGAAATCCTTTTAATTAATATTAAATTACATATATACGTATGTATATTGATTATATCAATAGTTAACGATAGTAATTGGATGGATTAGCGTTGCAAAATTATTGATAATTTTTAGTATATAAAGTATCTTTCGTTATTCAATTCAATACAATTTTAAATGATAAACAACTGTATTTTTTCCTATCTATGTTATAAGATATATGCTGTATGAAAGCCTTATATATTTGAGACGTAATTTGTAATCGTCATTAAATAAAGCAAAGTTTAATGAACGAAAAGTATTCATGTTAAAAAATTTAAAAAGCAAAATTGATTCGCGTATTCCAAAATATAGTTATTAAGATAAAATCAGCTATAAATTATGACGGTACAACAGTATCTCCTCTTTGCAATTTTAATTAAAAAAAGAGAAGTATAAAAATATAATTATGAGACATTTTCCAGCAAGTACTCATATACACACTTGGACAAAAAAAAAAGACGAAGCGAACATTAAATGTTGCGCTCTGTTAAGTTCTTAAAGCGATAAGTGGAAGTAGCTTTTTAAAGCATATCGCAGCCATAAAATTAATTTCCTTCTCACGAAATTTTTGTAAATAAATTAGCCTTAAGTAATACGCTCGACATAATCGAAAAAATATTCGCTCTCCTCCGTACTCACGTGCAACCTGAGTGCAACGCCAGATTAAAGTGTACCCACACGCACGAGTTGCAATCGACGACGACGAGATATACACACACATATATAATGCACTGGTAATTTTTTCGCGTCCGCGCGCATTATCCTTTAAAATACGTCGTTTAATATCGCCAATATAATCTGCCGGCAGCGATGGCCGCCCCGGCCAAGTCAATTTCGCCGTATTAATAAAAATTCTCGGCTCGTTGTCGACTTACGCCTTCATTACAGCCATTTCATGATAAACGCGCCTCTGTATGTGTATGTATGTGCCCCCAGAGATCCGCGAGTGCGAGTATAAAAATTAACACGTAAATGTCAAGGGTCCCGAAAAGCCGGTTATTTGCAAGCTCGTATACACACACATACAGGCATGTAAATATCCAAAATCACTCGGCGCAAAAAAAATTTTTCGTGCAAATTATGCGCTTGAATGCATTTTTCTACCCGCCGCTGTTCCTCGTCCCCCTTTTTTTTCGTAGCTTTTATGTAGGTAGAAGGCGCGATATCGTATCACAGACAAAAAACTCGCTGGGCCATTTTTCGTCACGAAAAGGGGCAAATATCCTTGGCAGAGAGCATCGAAATCGACGCGTGCGCTATAAGAGAGATAGAGAGAGAGAGAGAGAGTTTGACGCACGGAATTTACGGCTTTTCTTCCCTTCCCCTACGCCCAAACTATTCCTTTTCCGAATGGCCGATCGACTCGTAATCGTATGCAAACGCGGCAATAAAACGCGCGAGGAGCTCGATTCGGCATATATATACGTAGTCTCTCTGTCGCGCGATTCGGAATTGCCTCTCTGCCTCCGAAATGAGAGTCGAAATCTAAAATGTTGAGCCATTTCGACCCGCCGAATGAGACAGCAGCAGCAGCCTCCTCTTCCCTCGTTATTCTTTTTCTCTCCGCGTCGCCTTGTGGAGTCTTTGTGATGCCGGAATTTCCGCCATAAGATACTACGAAAATATCACCTCTCCCGAAATACTGCAGTATCGCCCAAAAGTGTAGGACTGCTTATTGTGCTTGATTTATACACGTGGAACATTTTTGGATGAAGTGCAAAAGTTATTGTATAGTTCAAATACAGACGCAATTGTCGTATAGGTATAGTATAAGTTTTTCAGACTCCATGCGAACACGCAGATTCGTACATTTTATATTATATATCACTTCAATTTTCATTTATATTAATTATATTGCAATAAAAAATTTATAACATCAGCTATTCAGGAACTATTGACTATTCAATTGTAAAACGCTCGGAAAATAAATTCGGTTTATTACTTTTATTTAAATTAAAAGTCACTTTCAAAATGAAAATTTTATTTTTTTAAATGAAGCTTGCAGGTTTTCATAAATTCCATAACTTCAGAAAGTAATAAACTTTACTCCAAAACGTTAAAAAGTCATTTTAAGTAAGCAGTAAAGTCTTTTTTACTACCCATGATGTGTTTTATTACAAAGTTATAAAACGCTGAATGTAAATATTAAATGTAGGTTTTTTAATTCTTACGGAAAACAACATTTTTTTTATACTATCGGCTTCAAAACCACAATGGTTTTTAATGCAAAAGAAATAAGAGCATTGCAAAATTTCTTTTAGCAATGCATGATAAATTTAAATTGTATTTCACGCTCGTCAAAAACTAATAGTCGATTTAGACATAATATTATATGTAATTTTATACTTGACTTTGTAATTAATTCATGTTCATTTTTAAACAGATGATTTGTGCTAAAATATGTAAATTATACCAAAGATGTTAAGGGAAAATCGAAGCTAAGAATGACCGTCACCTGACCTCGCGACATTTTTCCAGAAATTTGACTAGATTTTTCAAAATGATGTAAATCTGAAACGACAACTATTCTTTAAAGAAATATGAAGGGTACTCTTCTCTTTGAATATAGTGAAAATGCTTATAATTTTGAAATTCTAAAATAACATATAGGTACATATAAGACTAGTCACAAAATCGGTCACGCGAAATAGCACAACAATTTTTTTTCTCAGAATTTTAACCACATTTTACAAAAAAGTGCAATTTTCAAATGCGATAATCATTATTTAATGAAATGTGGAGGGGACGCCGATCTTCTCCTTTTTTAAAATAATATATAATATGAGGTCACATGACAGTCATTACAGCTCTGACATCCCCAATATATAAGTATAGCAATAAATTATAATAAAGAAAATTTTTCTTGGTAAAAGTTATCATAACATTCATGTTATAAACGGTATTAAAGTAAATGACCCAGTGACTGGACAGTGCTAGTGATTGTACAGCACTAGTGGCTTATGTGTAATTATACAGAAAAATTTCCGACCGGCACGGAAAATGAACGTAATATACCTAAATCACGATAAAAATTATGTGACGTTTCGTGAATATTTATGATCTCTAACGTTATTTTTTACTATACTTCAACATAATTTCTCATATAACTATGCGAAATCTAGCGTTCAACTTAAATTTTACAATATTTTTGGTCGAGAAATTCTCTCCGTGTACTATTATATACAGCAAAACTTTTTAACCAATATTTATCAACTAATGAACTACAAAAGTTCAAGAATTAAATTTCCTCCACACATCCGATAATGTACGTTAGCACAGCTGTTTCAAATGATAGCCACATATAAGAACCGCAAGTAGTTCGCGCCGATACTCAAAGCTACGTATAAACAGCGAGAAAAAATAATTCACAGTTAGATGACCAGTCAGCCTTTAACATTCTTCCCTTGCAGCATCCATCAAATCCAGTCTCCTTAGACGTACATACACAAGCTGTAACTCGTCGGACGTGCAAAAGTCGCGCTTTCACTCCGCGATATTATACTGGACACGTATATAGGCGCGTATAATAATAAACTTGCGGCGCGGGCTGCGCTACACGCATGACTGCGGTGTGTGGCGGCGCAATCTCAATAAACACGAGTGTTGAGGACCGATAAAAGAGGCGGCCCGATGCGCGCATATATTCCGCGGAATCGTCGGATTTCAGCGTGAAAAGGCTCGGGGCGCTGTACGTGAAATCGACGCGCGACGGCACACACACAAACGCGTTTTACGGCCGCTATTTATTTAATGAGAAAGTCGCGAGGCGAGAGAGGAGGTAAGGAGGAGGCCAAAGGTGCCGATGCGTAACTCTCCTAGTGCAGCGTGTAATGCGCGCCCCGGAATTCATGGGCTTTTCAGCATCGCTCTCTCTCTCGCGCGCGCGCTGCCGCACGTTAAACTTTTTACGCCGCGCGCGCGTAATTGTGTATGAGAAACGAGGCGCTTGTGGGTAGATTGCGGATAGGAAAGAGAGAGAGAGAGAGAGGTACTTTCAATTAATAATCCCGACTTTACAGACGTTATGAAATATTATTTTGCCTGCATACTGGCGGCGTACTGGTGTAATGAGAGGATCGCCTATTCATGGTTTCGTGAAAGTTTTTCTTTTTTCCCCTTTTTTTTTTGGATTTTTAATGCGTTTGCGCTTTCGATGATTTTATGATGTTTGGCCAGATTATATTTAATAATGGTCCGTTTGAAAGTTGTTGGAATATTTATAACTCTAATATTTTGGTATTTGAGAATTTGCAATAATATTAGATCGTATTAATTCTACCGCTATTATATTTTTGATATTTGTTACGGTATCGTTCAATGTGTTTTGGTGAATGGAGTAAAATCTAATGTTTTTGTGGTGTAGAAATATAGTTTATCACCGAGATACATATGCAATATGTTCTATATTCGTGATTTATAATTCATAAGCATTTTTATACATTTTATTATTTACGGTGTAAAATTTTAAAGCACTTTTTACGTTATACCAGTCACTTTTCCAGTTACTATTAAACTCGCAAACATAAATTTAACACGTTGAATTTCCATTTGCCTATACGCTTCGAGTTTCGAGTGTATAATACCATACATTTTCATTAATAAGCGCAGGAAACTTCGCATTGGAATTGAAATACGCGAGTGTAAAAATAAAGGCGGCGGCAATCCATGCTCGCACGCGTTCGATTCAGCGGAAATTTAAATATCAGCAAATTCGACGAATTCGCGAGAAGAAGTGCAGCTAGCGGTCGTATAGCACCACTAGCAGCAGCAGCAGCAGCAGCAGCAGCAGCACCAGCAGCACCAGCAGCAGCAGCGCTCGCTTTGAAAATTGAAATATTCCAAGCGGCTTGGGGGTTTCGGGGAAAGTGCCAAGAGCCGAGCAAATCTCTCATTAATTACAAAAACAGAGCTAAAAATTGTTTATCGCTGCCGGCGTCGATTTAAGGCTGTCACTCCAAACTGGCGCGCTCATAACACGCGTTTGTGCCACGTCGCTAACGCGCACTTCCGCGCCGCGCAGAAACCGTCAACTTGGCAAAGTAAACGGCGAAACTTACGACAACATTATTGGCAAGAAATCGCGCCGTGCCGACATCTCTCATGTGTAAAACGAGACACACGCCCGAGTGCGAGTGAGTGAGAGAGAGAGAGAAAACTTGCGAGAACGCAAGCGATAGAAACTCGAGAGGCTTGGCTTTTTTCCTCCATTATTTTTACTCGTTTTCTTTAATATTTAACATTTGCTAATGCATAAACATAATTACAGGTTCTGCTTAATATATATTTATAACGTATATCTATAGGCGTAATTGCTTTAGCAAGTTTATAACGAGCATTTAATAAAGTAAGTGAAAAATGCGCGCGCACAGCTGTTATATTTGCGTGTAGTGAAAATTTATGAGGCTAATAAATTGTGAAGGGAAATAAGATAAATTATTTATCACTGATAAATAGGGAATAAGCTTTGCTTTTGCTGCCGCTGAAATGTATAAATAGTTGATAAAATAGTTTTAGAATCGAGTGCCCGCGTGGATTTATTTAAGGTTTTCGAGTTTTATACATCTATATAGTTTCTTTTTTCGACTGCAGCGGTAACGATATTTTCTAATTACTCGTGAAGTATTTATTTTGACGGCGAAACAACATTTATAATTTTTCACTTAGAGCCAAAATAATTTTCAGCGATAACGACACGATGATAATTCTGTTGTCGCCGAGGAGATTTGCAATTTGTTTTACGATGCTCGTATTTCATACATTTGTTTAACTTTTTCAACTTTTAAATTAAAACTTTAATTTAATTTTCGTGCGACTAGAGAGGTTTATGTAAGGAAAACTTCAAGATTTTCCACGAAACAAGGAAGTTATAAATATAAAATATTAAGGTACAGATAATTCTCTGCTAATGGGATAGCATTGATAAACTATACCGTTAAATAGACTACAGATTATCAATTGCATAACTTTTGTTTCTTACGGAAAGTACGGTATAACGTTAAAGATTATATAATTATAGTTATAGTATAGATGTACTCCAAGCTTAAACAAACAATACAAGAATGTATTTATTTATACCATTTACAAAATTTAAAGCTAAATGTTTCAGTATGCAAGCTTATTGAAATACTGATTTTCTTGAACTATATCCATTTAACTATTCATTATTTACAATAAAAATTCTTTGTCTCATTCTGTTGACCTTCGATGATATACCATTCGTGTCTATTAAATGAATATCACATATCGCGTGCAACTAATTGTTAATAGTTGACAAATCGAAACTTAATCCTTGTCGCGCCGACGAATCCGAGAAATCCAATTCTACGTCAAATCGAATCCCCGGCATTTCCGCAAAGCCATCAATCCACTCGCGATAAAAGATCACATGTACACATATATACAGTTTGCTCGGCAACTCGCGTCAAAAATAAACTAGTCTCGAGCATCAGAGCCGCGTTACGACTACATTCTAATTCCTCGCAAACCTGTGCGCATCTTCATCAATTCGTCCCCGTCTTTAAAGCCTCGTGGCAAGATTGATCTCGCCTACGTAGCAATGCGACCGAGACAAAGACGCGCAAAAGCACTTGGCCTATACGCAGAGCTAACGCGCGCATCTCGAGCGAACTGCGTCGATTAATCGCAGCCATCCGCTAATACTCGAGACTCTGCTGCTGCTTCTACCGGTGGTGCTATAGTAGCGGTGGTGTCTCTCGGCTCTACCTCTGGCTCATCGCCTCGACGAAATCTACACGTCGTCGTCGTGTTTGTCGACGTCGTCGTACAAGACAGGCAGCTCTCGACGCGCAAACTGACGGCCGACGCCAGTGTCTATTTTCGCTTACCTCGAGAGAAGACCGCCGCGAGTATAGAGGGAGAGTGAGAGAGAAGAGCATCGCGACGGAGAACGAGTTGGTCCAGTGGATTCCATTTGCAGACGCCTAAATCAGCCTCGCCGCGCGGAGAGCAGATGAAAGCGAGAAAGATCGCGTGCGAGGAACGCGTTAAATGCTCTCTCTCTGCTCCTGGGCTGTACACGTTTTATCGGGGCGAGCCGGAGAACTGCAGAGCGGCTCTTTGATCAGCTGCACATGAGCTGCTGCTGCTGCGGCGTCGCTCTATATATCCTCGCTTATTACGTTGCGGTGAGCTGCAGCCGAGGATTATATGATCGCGGTGGTGCGCGTAAGGCCCTCGCAAATTGAGGATATCCGAGGAGTAGAATGGGATTTGATCGGTGCTCGATGCGACACTATAATGTTGCCGCGCGGATCTGACGATCGACTTGAGAGCGTATACTTGCGTATTATTGAAGCTATAATGGATCATGAGTTCGATAACCTAACTTCTCCAAATCTTAAGGAGCTATAGTTTTTACATTAAAAGCGCCTTACAAAAAGTGACTCCTCTCTGCAGAGATAGAGAACGTGCAGAAATTTCCGGTAAAAAAATCACGTGATATGTTCCTCGAAGATGACTGCGTTGTGTGACGAATTGAAAGATTATAAATATACCGCAGTCAATTTTTCCAGCTGCAGGCAATAATACCAAGAGTGATTTGTAACCTCCTTTATGTAATCTTTAAGAAAATTTATCGCTATCGGATAAAAAGTGTTTAGCTCGCGGTTGTGTTTCTGCCGCCGCCACGACGACGATAAATCACAATCATAAGTATCGTAGCAATTATTTACGATGATGCTAAATCGTGTTGGCACTGCTCAACAAGGGAAGAGAGTACATTTATTGTTCGAAAAATGACTAGCTCTCCCTCTCTCCCTCTCTCTCTCTCTCTCTCTCACTCTCTGCCTCTCTCTATCTCTTTCTCAGTAAAATAATGACTGTTTATTAATAACGGTTTCGCGGCAAGACTCTTTGGACGAACAAACAGTGACAAGCAGGTATTTAGAGAGAGAGAGAGAGAAACAGAGATCGAGTATAACTGCAAGCCGCAGCAAAACTGACACAAATCGCTTTTCGCGAAGTCAATTATATACAACGGCGCTGCGGCTGCGGCGGAAAAATAAACAAGCGATGCCGGTATAGGCCTTAATAATGCCTGCTTGCCGAGCGCAAATTCTGCTGAAACGTAATTAAGTTTCCGCGAGTGCACTGGAATTATTTATGAATTATTATCAATTGGCGTGTGTACTCGCACGAACGCGCGCGCGCGAATTAGAAATCCGCCTTGGAATTCCCAATCGATTTTAAGTAGCTCTCTATCTCTCTCTGTCTCTTTCTCGCTTGGGCAAAACCGGCCGATCCCCTCCTTTTAACGCCTGGATTAACTATCCGATTACTATGTGTGTGTCTATACGCGAGAGTCGGGAAGGTCGGGAAAGAGGCAGCTAAGCGAGCTATCTTATATATGTATATACACAGCTGGAGCGGTGCGATGCGGAGATGTATATAAAAATGAGCCGTCGCTCGTGCGGCGGAGCGGCCTGCCGAGATACAATTATGACACTCGAGTGTAATGGACGTGGCCACGATATAAGTAAGCCTGAGAGCGCGCCGATCGGCACGTACATTAATTAAGAGCGACACGCGGCAAAAAAAGCTTTCGACTGCCGACAGCTGCGCGCGGAGCCGCCGCCAACAGCCATCGGGCGAGTAACGAGCGTCGCTCGCGGAGCAGGGGCAGGGGCAGGAAAATAGACGAGCAGTTGAGCGCGTGATACGCAGGGACTCGAAAAGCATGGCTTATAAAACTTTTTAATAAGCATAATTGCAAGGTCTGCGCTTATGTGCGTGCAATGCGCTCGAGTGTACGGGGTACACGCGGTGACAAGACATTGCCGAGGACATTGCAAAAGAACGCGCGGCTCGCTCAAATCGTAATGCGCACGCGGCCCGTGTGTCCGTGTGTACATTGCTTTTTCTCGCGTGTCGCGCGCGAGGGAAACACGGTAATTTAAGCGCCATTAAAATGGCGTCGATTACGCGCCCGTGGCAATTACCGATATGCAGTGCTGCCTGCTGTACGGCCGCGGGTAATTGAGCTGTGCAGAGCGTCGTGCGAACCGCGCGCCGTTGTATGCCGAGCGCGTTCTCTTACAGCCCAACCCCTGGTGCAGCTGTAAAGCAGTTTATAACGACGCAGAACGAGGCGGAGGGGGAGAGTTTTCTAGGTTTTCCATTTTGCCTGCTCGAGATAAATTCGCCGGGCGTGTGCGCTTGGGACACTGCCGATCGTCACGCGCAGCCGTATCCATGAGGTTGGAAAATCCCGAGCTTAGTTATAGTCGCGGCTCGTTTTATAACCTGTATAAATTTGAATAAAGCATTAAATTAATTGCGTAATTAGGTTGCTGATTAACGACGTAAACTGTACCAATCATGTGTAATTTTGAATGTACCGAGGTATACAATGTTTATGGTAAAAATTCTTGTCTCGTTTGGCTCGGGTACTATGCTGTTCTAATACATGTAAAAGACTCTTTTTTTTTATCTTTATCGAATTAATTATTGTACGGCATTTTTAAATGAAGGGCTGTAGACAATTAAAGTATTATATTTAATAATGTTTTCGGGGACCTGATTTTTATTATATTAGTACATGTTATATAAAATAAAAGTTTTAAACTCTTTTAAAAAATAAATAAATCTTAAATAGATTATTTAAAAGATCATTACCTGCTCTTACTTGCAGAATTCAATTAACACGCATTTGATACACATACCAATATAAATACTACTATTCGTAAGTCGTTATCTCTATTGATTTTATTATAACAGTTACTGTAATAAGCCAATTTATAATAATATACCTTTATGCGATATATTACCTTAGCGCAAAGTGCATCATGTATTATTTTCGAGATCATAATATTACTTCAATTAGCTTTATAGATGCATGGATCCATTTTGTATTACCAGAATAATACATATTATTCATGAGATCAAATTTTCGTCGACATATGTACTACTGAACAGAATAATTAAGTACGTATTATTATTAATGTCTGATGATAAAGCATATACCGATGACAATGCATGCACTTACAGATTTGATTATGGAAATGAGTTATAAGCTAAGTTTATCATTTTGTGTTATTTTAATAAATATAAATTCAGCGAACACGAAATAAATCTTTTAAGTAATATTTCTACTTTTTTGTTGTAAATATTAATATTAATATAGTTTTACGTAAGTTTTAGAACTTGCAAATGTACAGCGTGTCATTTTTATAGCATTAAAAAAGCTGACAAATATTTTGCTACCGTCGAATATATGAATTTACAAAGCACATGCAAATTTCTAAAGCTTTGCGGGACAAAAAACTGATTTATAGTATTATAATAATATATACGAACCTTTTCGCGATGATAAATTATAAAACCATACCTGTTGATGTCAAAATTTCGTAATCAAAGGCGAACAAGAACAATCCGAGACAGCTCATTTTATATGCATTTTAAATGCATCCAAAATGCGCTACTATATCACTAACTCAAATAAAATATTTACATAAACATTGATTAAGTGAATATATTACTTCTCTTTTGATATAACGAGATATTATTATACATATACAAATTCATTCCTACACTTACACACATTTCTTCGCACGTTACCATCGCATACAAGATTATTCTCCTCTCGTTCTCCTCTCGGCGATAAATCAGAAGGCGAAAAAAAAAAAGAAAGGTACAACGTACCGATCAAGCAACGTCCTCTCTCGAGCCACCGAAAATACGTATATACAGCATATACATAGATCGAGATTGTAATAACGATCCATAGCAGCCGTGGCGCGTTAATTTACGGAAAAGCTCCCGATAAAGCGGGACGCTTTACACACATACTCCGGAGCCCGCCGTACAATATGATGTACGCGGCTCCTCGGCGCGCGCGAGCGCAACTCGATAAGAGCCCGCGCCCATGAATTTATCGCGCCCTAAAGAAGTATAAAATACATTCGAGGCCACGGGCGCCCGTCAAGCCCGAATTTATGTACGATTACCTCGAATATATATATACATATATAGCAGGGAGCCTTTATATATACCCACACGCAGACACATCCGATGCTATCGCCCTAGTATATACATGCTGCGACTACACACATAGAAGGGAGAGCGCAGAGAAGCCAGTATAAAAAAGTGTCTCGCGTTTCATGCCCGTTATTCGTGGCTGCCGCTGCTGCTGCAGCCTCTCTCTCTCTCTCTCTCTCTCTCTCTCACACACACACTGGCGTATCTCCTTAACGACCGGCGCACGACAGTCCTAATCGGCTGCTAATCGACCGGCAACGTTTACGGCCCCGTACTTGTACATATATATATGTGTGTGTGTGTGCGTGTGTGTGTGTGTACACATCGAGAGAGAGAGAGAGAAACGCAGGAGCTGCAAGCAGGAGAGTCGCGCGCAAGTGCCTCGCCATGTAAGCGATGTGCGCGCGCGCTCAAGCAAGCAAGCAAGCAAGCAAGAGCAGCGCTGCATATAGTCCACACCACACGGCTGTATACGGACTGAGCGCCGCAACCATAACTCTTTCGCTCCGATAATGGCGCAAAAAAAAACGTCCAGGGTGTATATATACGAGCTGCTGGTCCCGCTGTAGCCTTGCACACCCGTAGCGCGGCTAGTCAGTCGCTCGCTGACTCTCGCTGCCACTAATTGACGGCTGCGCAGCGAGAAAGAGAATTGCCGCGCTCGCTGGTACGGCTCCCATCCGAGATAGTCGACCTGCCCCGATGCAGCTCCGAGGCATGCTGGTATATGTATGTACGTGAAAGTCGATGCCTACGGCGAGACGTATATATAGTTGAGCTGCGGAAGTGGAACCGGCGAGAACTTGATGACTGCTCACGGGATGCATCGATGTTTCGCGCGCGCGCGCATCCCGATGAGTTGGCCGTGCCTGGAGAAACGGTGCTTCCGATACACCTGGCGTGCATCATGGACTGAAAATACATTTTTCTTCTCATGGTCCTGAAATTCAAACGTATAATTAATAATAAGAATCGAACAATTATAGTAAATAGAACAAAGTTTCGTAATGGATCAGATGCTTTCTAATTTTTAAAATGTAAAAGTTCATTAAAATTAAATTTGGATTGTCAATTTGACAGAAGTTTAGCTTATTAATTCTGTTTACTAGTATATTCTTATAGCTACAGTGAAAAAATATTCTTAGTTCGAAAGGATACATTAAATGTAGGTGTATCAAAAATAGCAGAAAAACATTGTGAAGCAGCTGTTTGCCTTTCAGCTAAGTTACTAATTGAAACTTACTGTAAACGTATGTGACTTTTTCGTGTTCTGCCAAATAGAAATAATGCAATTAGCCAAATAACTAGTTAATGTCTCATTTTTAGTTGACTGATTATACCGAATATTAAATAAACTTTTGACAAGTTCGAAGTTCTTTATTCAGTAGAAATAGCACTCAAGATTCATAATCAAATTAAGTTGATAAAATTGTTTACCTGATATTTCAATTAAAATTTTCACATTAAAGTTTGAAAAACATTCATGAATAAGATGATCGTGCAAACTGGCATAAATAAGCCGGAGATATTATTAAAGTTAATCACATACAACGAATTTAGTCGCGTCGAATAAAAGATAGACTCAGTTGATATGACGGATGGTAAAATTTGATAAAATACGTAGTCTCAATTTAGATTTTTCGTACATATCAGTTGAATAGTCTGACAGAATTAAACCTTTTATTTATTTTCAAACTAGCTTCGATAAATTAAAATCGACTTTATAAAATAACGAATAAATATTTTTTCATGGACTATCATATATATATTTGTCTTATATTTGCAAAATTTAAAAACATACCGATAATTATTAACAGTCATATATTACATTAAAATTTTTTATTTAGAATTCCTTGAGTGTGTCTTTTATATTATATAGAGTATAAAATTAAAAATTTTATTTTGCACACATGCAATGCTAATGATTAATTACTGCATTTACAGATAAAATAAATTGCCGTGTTAAAATAACATTATTACTAAATGCTAGCGCATTCATGCTTGTTTCGTTACGACAATGTAAAATATATGTTGCTAGCTAAAAGCAAGATTGGGCAAAGTATCAAATTGTAAAAGTACAAAATTGCATCTGAAACGTACTTAAATTTTCTTGTGTATTATAACAACTCATAACATAATTTGGGGAAAGTATGAATTAAGACATCTTTTTTATTGGTTAAATGTCCACTTTATTTGCGAACTCAAGGTCAAAGTATTGTAAAAATAAAATTTATACGTGAAATATTCATATATATATATATAAGAAATTGTGAGAGGATATTCTACCTATAATACCTTCGTTTAAAGCTGAACCATTAATTTACACAAATTTTATAAAAGATTTATATCTTTAAGGTAATAAAATATTTGCAAGAATTTCGCAAATTCCTTTCACCTTGACTTCGTTCCATATAAGGATACGAAATTTTAAAAACGATTTACATAATTATTCGATGACTTTAATAAATCGCGTAAAAGTGTGGAGTTTCCCTTAAAAGTGTCATTCTCACACATTATACACGAATAAAAATATCAATATCATATATCAAAAAGATACTTAAATTCGATCATATATACCTTTTTCGACTAATGAGTTCCTAAAAAACTCTGATTCAAATCAATTTCACTCGCTAAAAGAGAACCGATCGTGTAAACAGAAAGTTGATTCCCTCGCGCAAACCAAATCCGTTCCACACCCGTACATTAATTTTATCAACTCTTCCCTATAGTATTTTAACCTGTCAGCACTGTTAACCCGCATAATCTTAAATCATATCCGATATACAGCGCTCGGCGTGTCAAATCGAAATTGATCTATAAATATATGGCGCAGAGCTATGCAGATCCTGACAGAAATATATCTATACGTGTCCTAATGGCGCGTGCATAAATACATGACGCGTGAATAATTTTACGTAACCGCACGTTCAACTCTTGTCGTGCGCGCGCGCGGTGCCGACCAAAGGAAAACCGAGAGCAAAGAGAACGAGTCCCAGCGTTTCCTGGCCGTAAATCAAAGCATTATTCTCTCCCCCTCTGAGCAATAATCGATTACAATAACGTCAATTTAGCGAGCGAACGTTTTCGTGACAGTGATTGAAAAAAAACGTAGGAGCGGAAAAAAGGAAGGTAAAAAAGCAGCGCGGTGGAGACTGAGAAACGACTCAAGAAAGAGAGAGGATTGCTCGGCTGGAACGAAGTTGCGGCTTGGCTCACAAATCACAAGTTCTGGACGAGTGAAACGAGCGTTGCACGTGAAGCGTATACGATGTACGCCTATACTCTCGCCGCCGCCGTGGACGCCAAAGTCGCGCTGTGCGGCCTGCGCGCGAACGCCTAGCACATAACATGTATTTATACACACGCGAAGCCTTTAATGTATCCGCAGCGGGAACCAGAAGTGTGTATACACTTCTCTCTAAAACGCCGATGTCTTATGCGAGGTTTTTCTGAGAATTAACAATAGATCGGCGTTAATGTACGATTATTGTAATGTGTACTCTTAGTTATTAAATTTGTGGTTTGTATGCTGCGCGCTCAAATTTGAAAGCTGCTTATGAATTTATATATAAATGTCTATTTACACATTCTAATCTAAGATCTTGTGAAATATACTTTAAACTACAAATTTGTTGCACAAGATGGCAATCTTTTTCCTGCAATCCTTAATTTAATGAATAATCAATGTACATTAATTAATTTTAATTTGTTAAAAGCGTCTTTAGTGTAGAGAGATATATTTTATACCTCTCTATGTACCTAATGAAACATTCTGCAACATTCGCGCATACACGAACACGCATATATTTTGTTTGTTTGTTTTTTATTTTTACTAGAGAACAGAATTGTATGCGAATAATAATATCGCACCCTGTAGAGGTAACACAAACGTCACCCTCACATAGGTCCAGCTAAAATACACAACGCAAAAAAGTATAGCACCAAAAAGAAGTATAGCATCGAAAATTGCTCAACTTTAAAGGGTGATAACCCAGCTTCAAATCAACGTAGCGGAGCTTCTTAATTAAAGCTTGAAATCTCAAACTTTCGATCCAGCTGTTAGATTTTCGATTGGATGCAACCCCACAACACGTGACCTTGAAATTCAAGGTCATCTTTTGCATTCCAAAATTTACAAAGTTTGGCGATGCACACGGGATGCACACAGGTTTGATATATTTCTTCGGATATTCTAATAATAGCGAATAAAAATTCAATTCTTCTATTTTAATTTAAAAATTATCTTTGAAATAATACTATTTTTGGGATAAAGTGCATGGAGTATTCGAACTTAAACTAAACGTGGCTTATGCTTGCCGCTGTGTGCGTGCGTGTGTGTATCTATACTGTCCGCTCTGGCAGCAGGAAAAACGGGAAGAAGGGATGTGATATGATTTTCGACGATAGTCACTCCTTGCTTCGATACTCTCAGAAGTTGATTAGGCCACACTCGCATTCTTTCTATTAGCCACAAATCAGTTAGCTCTAGTAATAATATTAATACATATTAATTATAATAATATTTTTATAATTATTATAATTAATATGTCCATGTATTTTTCATTTTTTAGAACATTTGGATAACCATAGCAGTACTAAACGGTCACCTACGAAGTTTACAGCATGCACAACTAAGATCGCAACATTGCGATGCTACAAAAATAATTAAAATATATGCAATGTATGTATAAATATATTAATGTCAAAGGACGTTTTTGAGAACTTCATACAACTATATTCTGTACAGTATATCCTGTACTCGTGTACAGTCTGTGGACATTACATCTGTCCGAAAAAATTTAAAAATTTTGGAAATATGGCATCGAGCGGGGGTCCCACTTTTATAGGGCGCATCGCATTTTGCATTGTTTATGGTTGAATGCCGTGTTGGGCCGGTGTTTCAACCATAAACAATTCGAAATACATAAGATATCGATGCATCCTACGAAACTGGTACTTTCGCTTGTTGCCACATTTCCGAAATTTTCAAATTTATTCGGACAGATGTAATGTCCACAGACTGTACAAGAGCAAGTAACTCAGTAACTACTCTACTGCATGCGCTCCTGGTACACGGGGAAAAATTATCGTAAGCAAAAATTTCCTAAAACGGTTGAGTAAATTTTACTGAGTCGAAGGCTGAATAAAAATTGCTTAAGTAGCTGAGCAAATTTTGCTCTGTATACTGGGTAATATTTGCTGAATATTTTTGTCAAGCATAAATTACTTAACAGCCTGAGCAAAATTTGCTTAATGATATTGCTATTTATAGAAGACATTGATTTTCTAACGAAATAATCCTTTCTACCAATTATTCCCACTCCTAATGATATTTAAGATCTAAAAACTTTAAAAATGTAATAAATAAATGTAATACAATAAATTCTAGACGTTACGACTTGTTAAAAATTTCATGTCTCAATGGATGATCCGAAGACTTTGTGTAAATGTCAATTCCAGTAGCCTTTAAATATTTGGCTTTAACTTTATGAAATGCTAGATAGATTATTAACCGAGAAATTACAATGATGTCTTCATTTCTTAGAAATGAATTATTATCTATCACTTGGCAAAGTTACAAGTAAATATTTCAAGCTCTTAAAAATTTCTGCACCGAAAAAACGCACTCATTTCGATGCAAATACTTATTTTTTCGGTGCAGAAATTTTTGAAGGTGTCGTTGAAATATTCACTTGAAATTTTGGTAGAAAATAGATAATTAATAAACGAAGTGCACCTGTATTTCGGATTTGCATAATTTTACCTATTTATTTAGTTATTACTAATTATTCATATCCGATCGGTAAAACAGTTTGAGTGGTAACTGTAGGACTTTGACACCACCTTAAACGCGTTTTTCTCAAAACAACATTTTTAAAATTGGCAACCACGATTACTCGAAAACTACTGGTCCAATTTAGCTGAAATTTTTAGGGTTTCTTCTTTATACGTTAGGCTTGTCTATAAACCTAATCGTTTTGGAATTTTATGTTGCAAATTTGAATTATTAATGCAAAAATGGCTAAAAAAATAGTGAAAATTATCGTTTTTTTACAAAAACTTCTACCAAATACAATATTATTTTTTTTTTAATATTTGAGGTTTACCGACAAATTACATGTATATTTAAGCCAAATCAATAACACAACTTCCAGATTGGTTGCCGTTTTTTTGTAGGTCAACTTCACGCCAGCGTAAAGCCGCCATTTTGTTTTTAAAAATTAAATGTTTTTTAATGCGTAATTTTTGCCCGTGTAATTGTATTTACCCCTTTAAGTAATATTGTTTTAATCTTAAGAGGGTATTCCCTAGAAGTCACGAAAATAGTACATTATGACACGGGTGTGGAAGGTAATTATTTACTGCATAAGACGTTTTCGCACGAGCGAAGTGTGTTTTTTTTTTATTTATACAAGGAAAAAAGTTTATGTAATACTTTTTAGAGACCAATAATTAATTCATTGAACGTAATCAACATGTTATATTCATCAGTTCAACAGTTAAACCGGTAATTTAATGAAAATTATTCTTTCTATCAGTGCATAATTAATGCTAAAACTTTATTATTAGCATAGGAAAAAAATGGTAACGTGTTCAATAACTGTTTGAAGGAGATTAATCAGTAACAATACCTTAAATATATGTAAATAAAAATGCTGTAGTAAAAAGTAATTTTGAGCAAAAAAGAAAAAAAAAATTCCGGTACCGGGAATCGAACCCGAGCCTCCTGGGTGAGAGCCAGGTATCCTAGCCACTAGACCATACCGGATCTTGGATGTCAGAGAGAAAGGAAAATTGAACAGCTGAGATTTACCGTGCATGATTAGGACCACATTTACAAGCAGAAGTATATTTAAGGAAAATATCAGGCCCTGATCAGGTACCTTATAACGTATATCGGAGCTTGATAAGACTCTAAAGAAAGTCTTAATCGGGATGGAATAAACCAAAAATCTAAGCTTAGTAGAAACGAAGTGAAAACATTTATATTTGCATTTGTATTTATTCCAGAAATAATATATCTATATAAATGTAAAATGCTGTAGAGATAGACTTGCTAGCTGTACATAGCTATTGGATTCTTATCAGCTATACTTATAACTAATCTTGAAACTATAAGATAAAAAATCTATATTTTCTGCGATAATATCATATTTATATTTCATTTAAGTAAGTTGTGTAAGAGAACCAGTAAGTTAATTTGATATAATATAGTATAAGCAATGGTTGCTTTACTTTTCCTTAGAATAGCTTGTGAAAATTTTGTTTCATGAATTTTGTCTAACCCGAAATTTAAGCTTATTTTTAATGATTCCTTTATTAAATTTAATTTTGATATTGCGCAAAATTATATTTTCATTTTTAGCAATGCTTGTTGTTTTTTGATACTCAATTTTGAGATCATTATAGTGCTATGATAGAGAGTTGAAAATAAATATGACGATATGCTTAAAGGCACGGTATATTATATTCTGTAAGTTTTTTGTTATAATTTTAATTCTTATGCAGATTTTGCAAAATATTCATTACATTTCCATATGCTCTTCTCCAAGCTGTGATACCATAGTTACAGTTGCTACTAAAAAACGTATAATATATATAGTCATAATTCATTTTACAGACATAATTTTTGACACGTTAGCAAAGATGAAAAGTAGATATTTTGTTTTATTTATTAGATACTCTATGTATTTTTTTTTATTTCACTCAGTAGTTAACTACTATACCTAAATATTTCCATTATTTAACTCGTTTTATACAGGCTTATGATTAATTTTTAGATTCAAAAGTGCAGCGTTATTACCAAATGATACGAAGACTGTTTTGCTTATACGTTTAGTGACAAATGGTTCACAGTCATACAATCACTTGCAAGATTTACATAATTATTTATTCACAATGTGACTGCATCACCCGCATGTGATAATAAAGTGTCTAATGGCAATTGTTCTAATACATTATTAATATATAAATAGTAAAGGACCTAGAATTGTTCCTTGGAGGACGCTCGTTGTTGCATTTTTAGGTGTGATATGGATTTTATTCATTTTGATAATTACCATACTATAATAATAATAATTTGTCCAAAAGAATTTTATGACTGTAATATCGAAGGCCTTGACCAGATCTAAACATGTTTTAATAAGTTGTTTACTTTTATCTAGATTTTCATATACATGACATGAATTAGTTCATTTAAGAGGACGTACTATAATCGGAAAGATTCCTACCCTACCGGTTCTTGTGTTTAATGAAATATATAATAATAGAGATTAATTTTTGGGTAAAAATCTATGTCATCATAGCGGTAATGATGTAAACATTACGTGGTTCTAGTTTCATGAAATTCCATCCATAATTCGCAGAGATTTTTGTCGTCGAAAATTTCGGAGATAAAAATCGATGTGTATTACAAACGAAATTTTTGACAAAAATCTTTGAGAATTGTAACTGGATTTGCATGAAATTGGAACCACATAATCAGTATATTATTTCCGAGATGGAGAAAGAGGTTTTATCAAAAATTAAATAAGGATTTGAGCAACCCGCGGAAAAATAATTTGTATGGCCAATATATTGCAAAAACTATCTCCAATATATGGATCACATATGGGAAATACTATTACCAATATATGTTCCATGTATGGGAAATATATAGCCACAGAGACTGAGCAATACCTACTCCAAATATTGGAAAACTATGGCCAATATGTGAATCTGTTATATCATGTTTGCTTCGAAATATATAGCCCATATTTGGGCGACAATTACATTAAAAAATTTTTTTACAAGCTACATTAAGTTAGTTTGTTATTTTTTATGCATGCATGTATAGCAATTTTTATATTTACAATGACATGAAAAATACATAATTTAGGGTTTAGAAATTATAACTTAATAAGTGACATAATTTTTTTTTGCTTGCTTTTTTAACACAAACTTATATTTTATTTTCTTATTGCTTATAACATTTTTACAACATAGGAACGTAACGGAATGTGTGTGTGTGTGTATAAATATTTCTACAAAATTTAAGAAATTCTTATTACTCAAACCGCATAAAATTGTTTAAAATTAAATTTATTTTATTTATTGTGTACTTGAAAGTTTCTCCATTACAAATGTTTACTAAATATTACTATTATAATTATATGTAATTATAAAATATATGGGGGGATATAACCATAAAAAATAATACAGTTATTTCTTTATGATTATATTATTCTTCATTACAAATTCTTTTGTCATATTTTACGTCAGTTTCACAATTTTCTTCTTTAACATTAATCAACCAAGATTCCGGTACAATACTTGTTGTCTTTTGTTTCGACCACTGTACCAACGCAGACATTTTACAAATAAACTGTTTTATTTTTATGCATAAAGGAAGCAAAATTCGTTATACTAAGTTGTAACGTCTCACAATTGTCGATATTACGGAATAACAATTATGTGAATATGACTGTAGACTTGGTAGGTGCTGCTTGAGAAATTCGAAAATTTTTTGTCCTACTATAGCTTCACATTCACGTTAGCTTTTGTTTTGTTTATTTCAACTCTCGTTAATTAGTCGCGTATGAGTGCTCAGCAAGTTCAACAGTCGGCAAATGTACAGTTTCCAAGGAAAATTCCAAAACAATCGTATAAATTTACAGATTATGCGAGGAAATCTCAATATAAAATAAAGGGAGAATTAAGTAATTTAAAAAAAATTTGTTACCAGATTACTAACGATTATACTGTAAGTAGTGTAAGTATGCTTCTTATTGTTTGGATTTATAATTAAAGATTCCTAGTCAAATATTCAGTTAAAAATATTTCGCAGATTTTGATGAATATATTCTTAATTTTTAGGACTAAGAAAATTGACACTGACGCACCTCAATTCTTGGATGCTTTGTTTACATGATCTATAATAATTTCCAGTTCCTAAATTATGTATTTTTCGTGTCATTGTAAATATAAAAATTTCTATACATTGAATAAAGCAAATAAAAACCAATTTAGCAAATGAAAAAACAAGTGCACACATTTTCCTTGTTAAAGAATCGATATTAAAAAATAAAAAACTAACAAGCTTTTACTGTAATTATATTAACCTGAAATTTAACGTTTTCTTTCAGAGCGATAGTGATAATATGTGTACAGATATTTATATTATATGCAGGGATGTAGGATCGTGAATTTAAGGGTTACCGGGTTGTTAACCAGTTCGTAGCAGACTCTTAGTGTTATATTTGATTACTGAACTGGGTCAGAGCTGATTTCCTCGTCACTCAAACCCAGCAATTTTCTACCAGGGTTATTAATTAATATTTTATTCAATAAAGAGATGATGGATTTTTGCTTAATTTATAGTTAAGCTCTTAACTTTTTACATTTTGAATTATATTTATCAATATTTTTATTGCAAATAATTGAATTTCCTTTAGGTATGCCAGCTTCCCCCACACTCTCCCACTAAGCTATCAAAAGTAAACAAATTACAATAGTTTTTAGTAAATTGTACCAAGGATATATAAAATTCTACTATATTTATAGTAATTTTTTCGCTAAATTATTGTGATTTACCCACTTTTAGTAGTCCGATTGATTTACAAGTATACTATTGTGCTTTTTACTATAGAGAATTTCCCTTCGTGTGAGCCGTAATCTTTAAGCATTTTAAAAGGTTTGCAGTGTTCTGAATGACCCGTTCAAAAAGTGCACTCACGTACAAAACGCGTAACTTGGAAATACACATATACGGACACTTCATAAATTATCAAATTTAAATGAATAAACATCGTCCATAGAGGCGCGCGCGTGCACGTGACTCACTGTCAACGCCGTGTCGTATCAGTGCGCGCTCGACCAGAGCCGCGAAAGGCTGTACTCCGACTCGCGCTAGAGAAGGAAGAACGGAAGGAGCTGGCATGTACGTGGCATATAGAAGCAACGCGTGCATAGAGGTACGGCGTACCCGGCTCACGGCTGGCGAACGAGCTATACACACACTCGCGCGCGCGCGCGCACACACACACACTAGGCTGGCATGGATGGCGTCGGCGACGGTGCGCAAGAGTCGCCCCGGTAGACTCAGATTTATGAGAGCGTCATATTTCGCAAGTTTCGAGCCGGTAATTCCTGGCTGCTCGCGGGTAGGCGCGCGGTGGCGGCCGCGCTCAGCTCTGGCGCACTTGCGGGCGATTTATGGGCCGCTGGTGTCCCGCTTGCGCCATTAATCCTTCCCTTTCGCCCCCAATCGAACTTCCATCCCCCACAGTCTCTGTGTGTATGTGTGTGAACGTGCGTGTACGTGCGCGTGTGTGTGCGCAGTCCCGCGCCTGCACCTCTTGCGCCTATGCCGAGCGGATATATGCACATACGAGCCCGAAGCAAGCCTATTACCCGCGTTCTCTCTTATACGGCTTTTATATGCGAGCGCGCGAGCCTTAAAAATTTCTTAATCTTGCCAACGCGCTGTAAGTGAGCTGGAGAGGGGGGTAAGGGGGTTGGGGAGGGGAAAGTGAGAGGGAGAGTAGCGAACGAGGTGTGCAGGGGCTTTCTATCATTTTCTATTTGGCGTTCGGCGTGTCGACGATAAATTTTCTATGCGGGCACACTCGGGCCACCCTCCGCCGCGGCTCTCACGTCGCCGCGCATATTCTTCGTATGCAGCCCCTTATTTTATACCGCGGAGGCCTTCTTCTTCTTCTTTGCTTGCTTTGAGAGGGAAAATTATTAGTTTCGCACGGGTGATGAATATTCGCGGCTCTCTTTCTTGTGAGAGATGCATGGCTGGTGTACGTTTACTGTATAGGCATTATTAAGAGGATGAGACTGTATTAGTATGAGATAACAAAGTGTATATTGGAGCTTTATCCGGATGATTTCTTTGAATTCCTCACTAACGATTGATATATTGGAAAAAAATTATCTTTATAGCTTTCGTATAGTTAAATATTGGGTACTTTTGACAGTTTTATTTATCCCGATCTTTCAAGATAGCAAATTCTTTTTCTAGGTCCAGAATTAATTTTTAATATTACAATAATGCTACAGTTTCAAGCTGTATAATACGAACGAGGAGAACAACAGTCTGCAAACGCAAAAATTTGTTTCCCTTTTCCATTTGACTCGTCCTCGCAAAACTATTGCCGCGCACGATATCTCACGTTCGCGCTGCTCATCGATTCAGCTCGTCGAGCGCAATTTCGCTCGACGGTATACATCCAGGAAACGATAATCCGTCTTTTGTGATTCATGTTATCGGGAGTCGCTCGCAACGTATATACATATAACGTAATGTATCCCCGTGTATATACGTATATGCAGCTCGTCTGCTGGTCTATACAGCTGTTGGAGACGAGGAAGAGAGAGCCGATGACGGAGCGCGATTAGCGATGCAGATTAACCCCGCGAGCTCGCGCCCGCGATTTATGCCAGCGCAGCGCCGCTCAGCTCCTCGTCTACAACACGCGGGGCCAATGTCAAAACGATTCTCGTGTCCTCCTCGCGAGGCCTGCGCGCAGCTCATCCCGCCGGTAAATCACAAAACGCCGGCCGAGCTGCCAGAGTATATAGAGAGCGGCGGGATTAACCGAGCGATACCGCTCGAGCTCTGTGCACGCGTGTAGCGGGCTCTGCCCTTACATTCGACGTTCGTACCGTCGAGTTCACCCGCTGCACGCTGCAGGTTCCTTATATCGCACGACGTCTATTTCGGGATTTCCTTCGTGGCTCTAAGGCTATATATTGCTTACTTCTTCTACATCTCTCCCTATATTTTGCTTCATTGAATTTAAGGCTGCACTCACGAAATCTGGATTACCGCGGCTATATTTGCTTGCTGCGCTGAACAAGACAATTGATGCTTTCGTATAATAAAGTCAGATAATTATAAGGTGAGAAATTCGACAGCTTAATTTGTGACTAGTTTTTGTACATCCACGGTGAAAATTGTTTTTCACTTGTGAGTGTACTGCGTGAATGTGGTAATTTCTTCTGGGATAATAATATACCGCTTATTTGTTGAAATCATTATTACTATACTTGTACGGGATTGCAAAATACTGACTAAATATCTCTCTATAATAAGAAAAGTGAAATGCTTACTATGAAATTAGCGGAACAATTATATTGGTATACATAGTTAAAATTGTTTTAAATGATAAAAATTTTAAAAAATATGCACGTTTGTTAAAAACATGTATAATTTAGTATGAGCAAAAAACATGGAGAATAAAGTAGTTTTGAAATTAAAAATAAATACGATATTTTTAATAATCAATATTCCTAATAAGGTGTATAGATATATTTCATCGCACACTGTTTAAATAAAAAATCCGTAAGCATTTTAAATTCAGTACGCATGGTTCTATTAATAATTCTTTAGTATATAATAAAACTTATATAGATTGACTGCAAATAATGCTGATAGAGCTTAACATTTTGCGTTATAAATTAAATTTAAAAATAGTGAATTTATCTTACTCAATTAGTCTACAATGAATCGTGGTTACTTAAGAGAGGTACTCTAACTCATAGATAATAAAGAAGCATCTGAGTAATGTTGCAATTTCTTTCAAAAATTTAGAAATAAAAATCCACGCAATAAGGTAAAGCTCTAGAATTAAACATATGCTGATATGCAAGATCAAAAATCCTGAGGAGCTTCACTTTAGTCGACGTTGTTCATTACTTACAGATAAACAGAAGTGTTCATTAATACGAGATAAGAGCGATACACATAAAATTTCAACAACTTCGCTGAACAGTTTGAAACAAACTGAAATTAAAGTCATTCCCGATTTCGATTACCATTCCCTCAGCTCGCATAAATCGTGTTTCGCAACGTCGTGCACGATAATTTAGTGTTGTGTTTACCACTTCTCGATAGTCTTTGCTCGTTCGAAAGCAAAAGCCACGGACCTAAATGTTTTTTCACGAAACGGAGATTATTACAATCTAGTGGCGATATCAATAACGGTCCCCTTCGAACCACGCTCCGCTTTAGAAATCAAGACCATATCAACAAGTCTAAGCGTATAGATGAACAAACATCTTCATTAAATGATCCCATTAATTGCGCTAATCCACACTACGACTATTCTGCCACGGAAACAGGTGCAATCTAATTTCACCAAGCTCCTCAAACTAATCGAACTTAATTCCCAACATACAGGAGCGAAGCAAAAAAAAAGCGTCCACCTGCCACACTTTCTATCATCGTCTTTGCTGCCGTGTCTCGCTTCTGCAGTAGGAGTCTCGGCCCACTAATCTGCGAGACGCTGCCGTCGCTGCCGTCGCCGCCGCCGCCACCGCCGCAGTCCCTCGCGCTTGGCTATATGTCGCACGACGGCGTTCCCCATAAATCCAAGCGTTAACGAGCCGACGGCTGCGCGACTGCTGCTGCTGCTGCTGCAACGGCGGCGGCGGTCCCACCGGGAAAAGTATGCGACGTCCTACTTGATCCCTCGTTAAGTCTGTCCGTTCGGTCTCTCTCTCTCTCTCTCTCTCTCTCTCTCTCTTGGACCAGCTCGTGAGCTGTTGCACGAGAGCCCGCGCGCGTTCTCTGCTCTCGAGATCTCCTCTCTCTCTCTCTCTCTCCCCCTCGGGAGGCTCGTCGATCGTCGTTATATAGCGCGCGAGGCGCATATTTATGCGTGCGCAGAGAGGAGAAAAAGCCGAGCACTCGCGGCAGATCGCGGATTATATGTATCGAGAAAGTGAACGCACGACGGCCGATTATCGAAGACGCCAATCAAGCTCGCTACCTATACATGCATGCGCGCGCGAGTGCGTGTGCGTGTGCGTGTTTGTAGATGAAGCGCGTAAGCGAGGAGCGATCGGATTCTGCAGTGTTTTTTTGCCTCTACCAACTGCAGCGATCTCTTGTCTATCCGTGCGCGTCTGGCTTCTTGCAGGTATAGGGTACGTGAGAGCCGCTGGCTTTTTACGCGCCGTATATACGTGCTGAATAGGTTGGACGAGTATAAGGCGAAAATTCGCCGCGACTCGGCGAGGAAATGGACTTTGGTGTTATTGCTGCACACACACACACACTGACTGCTAAATCGATTTGCGTCTTTCTGAGTTACTTCGCTACGGTAATCTTGGGAATACCTTACGTCACTTTGACTCGGCTCGTTGCCTCTCGCAGCTCTAAATTTTTATGATTATGCACGCGGATGCATCCGCTGGTAGTGAAAATATATCCAATACGCATGCGAATGTGCAATATAATCGGGGTAGCATATATTTTCAAACCTCTTACATAAATATATACTGTAATATTATTTGGTTTATGCATACTCGTGCAGTCGATGATTTAAATTAACGAATAGAAAACAATAATAAACATCAAAACTGTTTGGTGACAGTTAAAACTATAGCGTATCTTCATAGTACCATCATGATGAAAATGACTATTGAATAAATAAATTTTAATGTATTCCACACGTTGGAACATAAAATATATCGATGTCTGGCTTCATACTTCACAAATATTTGTTTTCCTTAAGAAGTATCATATTACGGGTACAATATTAAATCTATGGTCGAGAGTATAAGTAGTGCAGGGGAAATGTAATTTGCATACTCTAATCAAAGATTATCTTGTACTTAATATTCTCGGGACACGCACAACGTAGGCAGACAGATGATGATGACAATATAATAAAATTGGAGGACATTAAGTGTAAGGTAATCCTAGGCCTCGAATATGTAAATTATCGTTCTTTAATTTATACGTTTCCTCAAAGGAACTATATGAATATGCGGCGTATAAAAACGTAATTTCTGTTAGAACATCGATTTCCAAGAGATAGTGGACTGAAACAAGGATTTCGTAAAAAGACATAAATTCTTTCTTCCTTTCAAGAATACATACTAAACTAACAGTAGTTTTTTTTCTCTTCTACTTGAAATAATTCATGCCAATAGATCACTATGTTTGTCGATTGATGAACATATTACGCAAAATCATATACGTTTCTTACATCGTATCTTCTTTAACGTTATCCTACCTTTAGCACACATAAATTATTCCGTTCGGCTTGTAACAATATTTATTATCATACTTAGCATATCTTACACCTGTCGGCCGAAGGATGAATTCATTACTTAGCTCCTATATAATATAAAATTCCATTCCTTGATTCGATCATTCATTGCCCCGATACAACTTAGTCACACACGCGCGTACAATGTCGTTCAGAGCTGGCATGCAACAAATCCAGTCTATTTCCAGCGCATATACATAGAATTAGCTGCAGACTTTCCCACGCGACAGGGTACGGGTCAATTTGTAACGAGTCACATGGACATATACCGCGGCGCAACATTTTCCTATTTTTCCTTCTCTCCGGCGGCGGTGGACTGTCAATTATACGTTCGCTGCTGGCTCGGCTTCCACGCACAATTATACCTGCGGTGCCTATGCGCATAGCGCGATATCGCACCGCTCACCTTGACGCCGGTGACAGTAATTCCGGCCCCTAATCGCGCGCAACCGCCTGCAATAATTTACGAGCGTCTAATTAGCCATGCAATACGTTTTTAAAGAGCCTCCGCCGCGCAGGTATCCGATATATAATTAACAAGCTCGAAGCCGCAACTTATATATACCCATCATTGCTTAGCCGACCAATATAATAACGATAGACGCACGCGCGGCTGATTATAAGCGTTGAAAAATAGCTAATATCCCAGCGGCCAATTAGCGTAATTAATAATTGCGCCCATAAGAAAGGATGAGCTGCTGCTGGTACGTGGGGCAGGATAGCGATCTCGAGTAGTGCGCGAAGCATCATCTCGACGAAATAATTAGATGAGCCGCCAAGAGCGTACGTGCACCGCACTGGACTCGGATGATATGCGTGATCGCCGGACGTTCGCCGACGCTCTGTACGTGCATACGTGTATATATACCGTATATACCTAACCGCCACCGCGCGCAACGGCTGTCATCATTAACGTCACGCGCGAGCGCGGGGTGTTAATTTCTTCTCTCTCTCTCTCTCTCTCTCTCTCTCTCTTTGCATCTGTACCCCCTATACGCTATATCTGTATATATACGAGTACGTGGCTATATACGTTTATGGATATGAGCTGGCAAGCGTGTATTATATATCTGGTTGTATATGGGTAAGGTTTAGGGAAGCGTGTGTGTGAGCGATGCGCGGCTATAGGGTAACCGCGGGAATTTGAAAATGAACGCTCACGCGCCAATTTCGAAATGGGGGCTGAATTACAGTAGGGGATATAAAGTATAGCTCGAATGCGGGAGCGCGCGGGATACGGATTCAACGCGAATATACGCACATGCGGATTCGCGTTGATGATAGTTTGAAAGCCCCTCGCTGGACGGCCGCATCCGCGTGATTTGCTTCGCGGATGCAGCCTATTTTTTGCCTCGTTTATCTTTCGGTTTTTCGTCTTTTTAGATTCTTTTATAGCCGTGCTTATGGCTGCGAAATTTGAGCGAAACGCACTTATTACGTTGATTTGCTTCTATTATTATTATAAGATAAATTTATAGTCAGGAATATCAAAATTAATTTCGATCCTGTCGAGGTCAATTAATATTGAATCAGCATTCAAAAGTGTTATTTATAACCGCGTTATGTATATAAATCTACAATACATAGAGTATATTTTATAGCTTAATTTATCATTGGTTTTATTAAAAAACGCCACGTGTTCAACAGCATTAGCATTAATCAACGGGACCGCCGAGCGAAAAAAAAATCTTTATCTGAATCTGCTCATAATTTATTGTACTGACCCGGCTGATCGCTACCTTCGTAGACTCGGACCGATAATTTATGGAACAACTTGGCGAAATATATCAGACATTTTTTCGTAACGACACCATCACCGACTAGCCGTTTCACTAAGATATCATCGTTTATATAAGAGTTAAAAAAAAAAGCCGATTGAGCGCCTTTAAAAATGCAAACAGGAGTCCTGGTGGATTTTATGTTTTGCAATAATAGATATGGCTCTGCCTGCAGTCTGACACAAAAAAAGGTCTATATAAATTATTCCGTTCCCCTCGACGATCGTTGCGAGGCGCGTCAAGTCGAAAAATCCCAGAGTAAAGAAAAAAAAAAAGATGTTCCGAGAAAGAAGCTGTCCAATTACAGTCAATGTCTGAACGCTTCAAAAATACTGTCTATACGATCGCTTTATACAGACATATAAGTCGCAGATAATAATAATTTGTGAATAAAAGAATTGAGAAATTGTATGTTATACGTATGCAATATTAAATAACACGCCGCTATAAATGAAATATAACCTGACTGGGAATAGCAATATTATTAAGTGAAAATCCAATGACTGCTTTTACCTCGTGTTTCACATTTCTATATTGCATGGAAAATCGGAACAGCAACGTGTGTATTCATTCTCATTCGTTAGCATTCCCATCGTATTTTTAACGAGTGTGTTAAATAATGAAAAGCATTTATAAAATTAGCATCGGGAACAGGGCATATACTTCTATCTATATATATATATATATATATAGATAAGCTTTTGTATTTTTCGTATTTCGTTCTATGTATATATATATCTTCATATAGGACGTGCGATGCATCGAACAAATTACAAAACCGATGTTCTTTGGTCAAGTCACATGGTCTGAGCCTGCACATAACACCGAAGCATCGCCTCGAAACGGTAGTCGAAAAAGGTTTCACGAAAGAAATGCGTCGGTCCCCTATCATCTCTTACATGATCAAGTATTCTGATTAGACGCCGATCGATCGGCTCTGTCCATTGATTTTTCTTTCTCTCTATCTCTTTTTGTCCCGCTTGACGATGTCAAATAATAAATAAGCGACAGAGTCAAAGAGAGAACGATAGAGAGAGAGAGAGAGAGAGAGAGAGAGAGAGAACGAGAGAAAGGAGGGGGGAGGTAAATAAACGATGCGCCTCTTTCATACCAACGTCAAATAATAAATAAGCTCGCGTTCGCTCTGCAGAATGGTGGAAGATAAAAAAATGCAGAACAGAATCAGAGAGAGAGAGAGAGAGAGAGAGAGAGTCGGGCGATCAGTCCTGTCGATGTGATGCGCGCGACTACTGAATTCACTTTGGAAGAAACGAGTGTCGCTGCCGGCTAAAAGAGAAAAAGGGACGCCGAGAAAAAGAGAGCAAACGAGAGAGAGAGGGGAGAGAGAGTGAGAGAGAGAGAGAGAGAAGGGAAGGGGGAGCCCGTCAAGTATGCACGGAATGAAAACTGTCAGCCCCTTGACGGGCCGCTGGTTGGGGGCGACAGCTCGCAAATGCACAGCTCTACGCCCTCACCCTCTCGTTTGCCTCCCCCCCTTCTCTCTCTCCCTGGGCTGCACGATGCACACGCGCGTTTCGCGGCCAAAAGAGCGAGAGAGAAAGAAAGAGAGAGAGAGAGAGAGAGAGAGAGAGAGAGAGAGAGCGACGTGCTATGCGTGCGCATGCGATAACGCTGTCCGTCCGCGCCGCACCGCGCGTCAGGAGTTTCTAGTGGCAAAACAGGCGGGAAGAGAGAGCGAGAGACGAGGAGGAGGAGGAAAAAAAATATGTTACCGCTGCCGCTGACACGACGTATTGACGTGTGTTTCGCGATCAATCGGCAAGTCCATTAACTTGCTGCTGCTGCTGCTACCGCCATTGCCGCTGCAGCCAAGCTCTTTCTCTCCCTTTTATATAGCGAATGCGCTTTTTACCCCGTCCCCTCGCACTCCTTTCTCTTTCGCTTGTTTTTTTTTTTCTTTTTTTTTTCATTTCGTTTTATTTTTATTTAGCTGGGCGCGGAGAAGTTGCGTTAGTGAAAGTCTATTATTTTTTATGCACCAACGGTTTGTCGGGCGTGCGCCTCCGCTTGACGTTTTGCAGTCTACTGCAGGCTATCCGTGAAAATTTAACACGGTCGATCCTGTCAAGCTTTTTGGAACAAATTTCCAAAGTTTTGATAAAGCCTTTGCTTCGCGGTGGATCGATGACTTTTTTTTATTCCTTGTTTTGGGATTAACGGATGCGGAGGATGAACGTGCACAATCGTTACGAACGTGATTAATCTATGTTTATTTATAATTATAGATTAAAACTTAAGTGGCTTATACAAATTAAATTATACATAAATAGTAATTTTTACTCAGTAGGAGAGATTCACGTATTTGGGTTACGGATATGGCTAAAACTTTGAAATATGCTTTCTGACAACAGATTATGAAAAAAGCCAAAGCAGTACGAATTAATATTCGAATTTTTCGAAGATATGACTACTCTTGTCTATTTGCGACTTTCGTGAGATAACCATTTATGGAATTTATACGCCTTTTTCACTTTATCAAGTTCGGAGCGCTTTAACGAGAGAATTTTAAAAATGTAATACTTTAAACGGTATAATAATAATTACCAAACACATTACTTCATTCTATTTTACGCGGATTTTAAAACTAAAAGAAAATTTCTATTTTAAAGTGTACATATAAATATTTGCTAAAAAATGTCTCTAGCCAATTAATTATCCAACAAAGAAAGCAGCATATACTCAATATACAAAAACCCGTTCGGATATTTTTGAAAAATGATGCGTTTAACGAGGCAATCCTATAAATTGTCGAGAGTTTAAAAATTCCGGCATCAGCGCGGCCAAAGCTTTTGAATAAATTTCATGCCGCTGCCGTGTAAAATCGAGCGTTTTACACCCAGAGAGAGAGAGGGAGAGAGAGAGAGAGAGAGAGGGAGAGAGTATTATACATTAGCATAACGTCAAAATTTATAATTGGCAGGAGGGGGCCGGTCGATACTTTTAATTTACAAGCGGGACTAACGACTCGTTCGACATACACACGCTCATATACAAGTCCTCACGACTACCAGGTGTCGACGGCTCTCAACGCGACTCTCGACTTTAGCTGGCTGTCGATGAGCATCATATATAGGAAAATTGAAAGCCCGTTCGGACACGTCATACCTCGGCCTTCCTTCATTTTCCCGGTGTACTCTTTCTCGGTCTCCCCGCGAGTCGCGGCGTCGAAATAAATAAAAATCGCGCCCTCTCTAGTCCCGGCCGAAGCCGCAATTACTTCGGCAATTACCGGGCGAAAAATATTGCGTGCGACGTGGAATAGAAGGAACCGCGCCGGCGGAGAGCGAGGAAATATATAGAGGGCACGAAATTTAATCACGCGCGGCGAGATTAAAAAGTAACGAACGACTGGTGTCAAATACGGTGTGCTGCGGCCGTTGGATTTCCTCGGTGTGAGCGCAAAAAAAAAAAACGAAGGGAAGATAAAATAAAATTGCTTGGCGCGGGAGTGACACGTACGCTCGCGCGCGCGAGAGAGAGAGAGAGAGAGAAAGAGAACTTTTTGTTAGGCTGAATTAGAGGTGAAATGTATTTACCAAGATTTTTATAAGCGCGTCGACAATTTTCCGCAGTCGAGGGAGAAAATTGCAGCGCAGATGTATTATATACTGCATTAGTAACGGATGTGGTAGTAGACGAGAAAGATTTTTTCACGTCGTATAAATGCTTGCTGCTTATATCTGATGAAACGTCTGCTCCACAGAGGATAAGTTCGTTGTGAAGGAAAACGAAAACGTAATAATAGTATAAATTGTAACCTACGCATACCCAATACGTGTCGCCGAAAAAAGATCCCCCCTTTTATCTTGTTCCTGCAAAAAAAAATCTATAAACGGGAACATTGTACATAGCCCCGGGCTCGTACATAGTATTTAATTATGCATGCACAAACGAAAAGGGCGACATTTTTTTTCTCCGCAGCGAGAACAGTTGCTCGAACAAGTAACCCGATATACATCGAGCGACCAGAACATCGGAACAGTACTCCTTCAATAAACATCGAGAGTCGGGGGAGCAGAGTAACTGCAGAGAGAGAGAGAGAGAGAGCGCTTGTTCAATAAACGTCAGGAACTTTATCACGGCCAATCATAGAAAACACGATAGGGAATTACCGATCGACCCATATTTCAATCTAATACGCCGTAATACCAATTAAGCATTATCGTCCCTTTTTTCATGCTCAGCGGCAGCAGCAGCAGCAGCAGCAGCAGTCGAGCTCGTCCCCCTATACTATATAGCCTCACGCACAAGGCCGATAAATCATTAAACGCGTAGCGCGCGCTGACTATAAGGAATCAGTGGCAAAGTTCGTGGAAGCGGCTCGTACAGTCGGCCAGCTGCTGCGCTCTCCACGGACTATAATATATAATTCGAGCGGCGGCAGCAGCAGCTCGTCATAAGCGTCGGCGCTCGCGGCGTCAACCGGCGTCAACGCACACTCGACATTTGTCACGCGAGCAATTATCGCTAAGTTATTTAGCCGAGTCCATGGCCTGTCTCCGCGCACCACCGCCTCCTCCTCCTCCTACTTTCCGTCTCTCATGGTCTATCTCGTGAGAAATGATGGTGGAGGAAAAAGGGCAGTGGCGCTCGGCTCGAATAACGACATTCGACGTGCGCGGCCCTTTAATCCCTGCGACGCACCAGCAGAGACGGGCCTCGGCAATAATTGGCAGTTACGTTGACGCGGTCCCCGCCTCTCTCGCCGTCAGTTATACCCCCGGCTAATGTATGCCGGGGTGACTGGTGAGATACCGTCGATCGCCTAATCTTGGACGGCATCTGTCTATTAACTCGACGCTCTGTGTCTATGTGTGCGCGATGTTGTTGGCGGCTGGCCGGGGACGGAACGCGTATACACTTACGGTATAGGCTGTCTGTGTACATACTGTCTGCATACATTGTGGCCTGTGCACGAGGGCTAAATTGTGCTATGGGGATATGCCGATAAGCTGTGTGCAGCGAATGTGCAGAGGGAGGAGGGAGAGGAAGGTGGTTATATGGGCGCGCTTTGAACGAGCTGTGCGCCGCCAAGACTGATAAAGTCTAATGTCTCGGCTTGGATGTATCGTCCGAGTTTATATGATGCGAGAGGTGAGATGCGGATCGCGCCGGCGGGGTATGTTTCTCAAGGAGCAAAGTTATATGCGGCTTTCGAAAGATTAAGTGACAAACGTAACGCAAAGTTTGTCAAAATTTATTTATTTGAATAAGATCAGTCTTTATCTTGGAAGAAGTGTAATCAATTGAATCTTCAAAATTATTCCAACTCAAATCGGTTTCGTACGCTTGTCTTGGAGATTATAAACGGGTCAAATGTTTTTGTATGTAGCTGCATGTTTAAAAAAGTTTTAAAATATCTCCTCCAATACTTTGTGCTGCTATCGATTATTGTCCTTATTTTGTCTAATTCACAGTATTTACCTGGCTTGAGCTGGAATTGCATCGTATTAAGCCGTTAAGGAGATTCTATCGGTATACATAAATGAGTCATAAGCTCGCTCATCCTACCACTGCAATATTTGATAATATACCGCTATATTGTACTATTATATGTTTGAATAAGTGTCTGTCTAAATCATAGTAGTCGTATGACCTATGCATTCGTAGGAGCATTGTCCCGTTGCCAGAAATTACAACTGATTCAGATTATGGCACATTTTTTTCTTTTATTAATTTGTTCTCATTCACATAGCCCACCAATCGATTTAAATTTACTCGCAAATATTACATCAAACATTTATTTATACGAAAGAATTATTTTATACCACAAACTGTCTTCAATTGATGTAAAAATTTCTAACTTAAAAGTGTCGAAATTGTGGTTTCCTATAAGGTCCTAAATGTCAAAAGTTACAAATATGTGATATGTGACTTAAAATATTAACTGCCTATTTTTGGCATATTATCTCTACCCAAGCTTAATGACAATCTGTCTGTTAATTCTGAAACCGATAGAACCGCCTTATAATGCAGTGCAGCGCACAGAGCAATTAGCATGAGCCATTTATGCTGTATTCGTATTCTAGTATTCCCATTTGCAAATAAAACTGACTAGACATTTTTAGATACAGTATTGAAACAAACTTTAGCACCTAAAATAACTTGTACAGGCGGTATTTAAATTTTATTTTTTTCTCGAAAGTCGCTTATTTTCATACTCCTATTAGGACAATGATTTAGCCTGCTAATAATACATAAGTACAAGTGCAGGAATACTAAAATATTTCAGACAATTTTTATTTTATTCATTTAGATCGAGGCGTGATAAAAAAGTATTAGTAATTTTGATATTTTATTACTAAAATGCAAACAAAGGAAATGAATGTAAAAAGAAAAACACATTTGATGTTGCAGCCGCTAACGACATAATACGACACTGTAAAACTAACGAAAGGAAAGGGCAAATTTGCGCCTCGGGTATTTAAGCGTCCGCATCGTATAAGGAGGTCCGGCAGCTGATTTCACAGCAAGAAAGCAGTTAACCAATGCGTTCTCGCAAAGCCGCTGCACTGCAGGCAGCAGCAGAAGCTTATCTACATGTACAGAGTGCCGAGCGGCACATATATAACGAGCATCTAAAACGGACGAGAGGACGTCTCGATTGACGGACAAGGAGCGGAGAGCTGCGCCGGCGGCTGGCGATCGATCCCATTGTTTCTCGGAAGAGATCGCCGATCGATCCGACCGCTCTCCGAGGCAGAGAACTGCTGCAGCCCCACTAAGGCCTCGCATAGCGAGAGCACCGAAGATCGATCGCCGACGATAGGATCGATCGCCGACACGCGGAGACCGAAAAAGGGTATAACTGATAGTTCCTCCTCCGTCTTACTCCCCTTCCTCGGATCAATGCGGCTCTCTCTCTCTCTCTCTCTCTCTCTCTCTCTCTCTCTCTCTCTCGCTCGCTCTCTTGCGAAAAGGGCCGCAGTCCTCGTTGGGCTGTTGAAAATGGTAATTAAGCGGCTCCTCTGATCCCCTTTAATCCCTTAAAAGACTTTTTAAGCCTTTCTGCGAGTGTATATATATGTGCAGGAGCCGTTCTCTCTTTGCGATGCGCGCGCTCGCGCGTTCATTTATTTCGATTCAGCGCAGCGAGCAGCGCGAGGAAAAAACTCCCGAAGAGCGTAGCTGTAGCTTCCCAGCTATACGAATGATGGCGCATTTCGTTTGACGTCGAGCTCATTCGAGATCGATCATTCGATGGCGGGATTGAAGGAATTTCTTTGAGCTCGTGATAAAAATTCTGTTGCTTCAACGTGATTCGCCGATTTAAGAATGGCTTATTAAAGACAAACAATATTCTCTTAAAAGGATCATTACATTATTTTTACATAATATTATTGACACTATAAATATTGATAAATAACAAAATTTGTTTAATTATTATTGTTATTCTGCAGAAAAAATAATGTATTCAAAGCACTTAAAATAAAATGAATTTCTTAAAATGCACGTAACACTTATCGATACACGTTCCTTATTGTAAACAAATAGTATGTCTAATTAGAAAAAAATTTTCCTTAATTATTTCTTCTGCGGCAGTCATGCAAATATATACCGTACAAAATTCTACAATTATTGCAGATCGTAAAGCCAGTAGTTTATGAACACGTTTTTCTAATATCAGTTTTTCAGAAATGTGTCGCAAGAGCAACAAGAAAAAATGCTATGCGCGCTTTAAAGTCGCACACTCGAGTTGGCAGATAACAAAAAAAAAAAAAGAACAGAATTACTACTGGCATCGGTTGTGCGGGGACGTAACTGCGCAGCTCGAGTAATAAAATTCGTAAAAAGTATGTCGCAAATTTTAAAAAGTACATAATTCAAAGCGCAACTTAAGCCATTCGTACAAACAAACTAATGATGCCTCGTATTGTAGCTCGAAAGGTCTGTCCAGAGAGCCTAGTAGGAAATAACCTCGCGCGTCACTTTCAGGCGCATATATACCACCGCCGCGCGGCACCTAAATATATAGTTTTTCAGTTGTAATCGTTCTCGCGCGCATCAATATCTTTATTCAAACAGCAGCGGCGACGTTTTTTAAAATGTCAGAGCTGCCTTTTTACGACTGCAGTGGCTAGTTTTTGTACGCACCAATTCAGATAAAAATAGCTATAAAGATACGTTTCCTTATTTCTGAAACAAAGTACGATATTCGCGATAAAAAATAATGTCAATGAGCATTCGTTATTTTCGCTGGCTTAAATTTTTCCTTTAAAACGCGAAAAGTCGTTAAATTGAAGAGTGTTATTTTTTTACTGCATAAATAATAAATATTCAGCCTATATTCAAACCAATTTTAGCACAAAGAGTCGTTTTATCTTCTGTATTTATATTTGAATAATTCTTTACAGTATAAAACCGCTGTTTCTTGTATTAGAATTGATGAAAAAAAAAATATTACAAATTTCGCTATAAAATGCACACGGACTTTTTTTTAATAGTCCCAGTTGTACAATAATTTCCCAACTAACTTCAAAAAGCCATAGTGAGACACAACGAATATAAGGCCTGATGCGCGCTAAATGGTCAGGCGCGGCTAAAAAGCCATACGAAGAAAAATGAAAAAAAAAAAAAAAGTCGAGAGTTGCAGACGACGGAGTGGGGGAGGAGACTGCGGGGGAAAGAAAGGGTAGAAAAAAAAAACAACAAACTGTCCGTAGCTGTAAAGTCGTCAATTATCCGATTTTATGTTTCGCGTGTGTCGCGCTCGGAGACTTTACGAGCGCTCGTAAACTCGTCAGCGTCGCAATCTCGTAATGTCGAAGGCTGCCGCTCGCGCTCGCCGTGCGCGCGGCGGCTGCTATGCAGCGTCGTCGTTGTCGCGCGATGTAATTTATATTCCGCAGCGGCGGCGGCTATCCTTCTCTAGCCTATACCATCGCGCGCACACACACACACACTCACATTCACGCATACACATACACAGAGACGCGTGGCTGTAGCACACAATTCCACGATCGCGTGAGTCTCGGCATTTACATGCTCACGTGTTTGTGTGTGTGTGCGAGCGCTCGTTAACTGATTTTGAAAGGGAAGGAGAGGAGAATCGAGGCGAGAGACAGCCGGTCGTCGTCAACTTTGTCATCGTCCATTACTTTTCGACGATATCGCGTGCGAGCGCTTCCGCCTCTCTCTCTCTCTCTCTCTCTCTGTCTCTCTTTCTCTGCGTTTCCCTCTGTGTTTTCTTTTCCTTTTTTCGTCGTATTTATACACTCCTCTATATATCGCACGTGCGGTGTGAGGTCTACAACTGATTTACAAAGGAGATCGGATCGTTTGAACTCGTCGCCCTCGCCCCCTACTCGTCCGACCCTCTACCTCTCATTACAATGTGTTGGCATCTGCGTACACTCGAGGCCCGTAAGCGAGCTGGAACGAAAAAAAAGAAAACAATGGAAATTGTCAGCTTGGAAGCGGTCGAGATCATGATGCGATATATACATTTACATCTGATGCGCTGTGTACAACTCGTCTCGCAAAAGGAAGTCCAAATCGAATTTTATTCTAATCTCTAATTTATAAATAAAATAACACAGGTGTACACTTGTATACTTTACTATACTTATTAACGTACAGCGCGAAAGCTGCGGCGACCCAGAAACTTTCTTTTACATTTACATTTCATCAATTATGTCACGCACCTAATCACTATACGCGCTTTTAGCACGTTCCGATAATAAACCGCTCATTTTTACGACTCGGCTGAGGGAGAGGGAGAAGAAGAGAGAGAGAGAGAGAGAGAGAGAGAGAGAGAGAGAAAGAGAGGAAAGAAAAACAGTATTTCATCGCAACTATCGGGACCTGAAAAGCGATTATGCTAATCGCGCATACGGCCATAATAACTATCTTCCATTCGGTGCGTGATTTATCGCTTGTCGATATCGCGAAAGCCAACCATTCGATCACCCGATCCTGTATATATAGCCAGTAACACTGCGCAAAACCGCTACACCATATAGTGCAGGATAAAAATCGCGAAGTAAAGCGGTTCCAGTAAGTGAGTAATTCACTCGAGTCCATAAAATCCCACTAGATACATATACACATATCTATACGCGCACACTCGTGCAGAACCGCGCGCAACGACGAGAACGTATATATATCGCGAGCAAAACCTCCCTCCCTCCCTCCCGTGATGATGTTATTCAATCAAACGTCTACAGCAAGCTGCAGCGGCCATTATTATAAATAAATATACCTGCCGGGCAATTTCACACGTATATCTGCAAGGGTCTAATGAAAAGTTGGCGAGGTAGCCGCGGTGGCGGGCATATATGGGATCGGCTTCTGTACATGTCCAAGCGAGACGGAGAGTGTAAAGCTCGGAAATTAATAGAGAGAAAAGAGATAGGCGACGTGAGAAGGAATGCGAGGCACGTATCTGACTCCTGTGCATAGTATGTGTCTGCGTGTGTGTGTGTGTGTGGGTCGAACAGATAGAGAGAGAGAGAGAGAGAGAGCTACTGGTATATATATACTGCACAGCGTCCCCGAGCGAGTCCTGCGTCTCCGAGCTCTCCCCGCCGAGTGCAGCTCGCGTGCCATTTGTTTCAATCTATGGACAGCGCTAATTGCGAGCAACGCAGCAGCAGCAGCAGCAGTCGCGTGGAAGAGAACCGGGATGTGGAGTCGAGACGTCGAGCGTATGTACTTGCGGTGATGGAAAAAAAATTATTTGACCAAGTCTCTCGAGCGATTTTCCCTTTTTATGCAGCTCCGATAGATCTTCAGCTCTAATAAGGTGTTTGGAAAATGCTGTTAGGCGACGCCGTTCGCTCAATGAATCACAATAAGCCTTCTCCCATTTTTATCCGCTGACGCGCAATCCTTTCGAAATCATCGTGCATTTAAAAAGCCTTAATGAACGCCATTACCGACAATTTCGCAGCCGCGTACCGCGCGAGACTGTTTTATGCCTCGCGGCGTGCGAAAGATCATTTTTCGCGGAACAGCACTGAACGCGTTCGCTTCTAAGCGCTTATACACCTTATATAATAACTGCCGCTGATTGATTTTACGAGCAGTCTGAACAATCAAGTCGTTATTACTTGCCAGCGCACGCGCAAGTAAAAAGAAAAAAAAAAGAACGGAACATTTGCCCTATACTCGTAAACGACCGCTCCGATAAATTAAGATTCAACAACAATTTCATAAAACACGAGGAAGGTATATTATATTTATTTTAACCTTACACTCGTTTAGTCGCAAACATCGTTTCAGCTCTAATACCTGCGGCGAATTATCTAAAAGCATTCTCACCCGTAGCGATAAGACATTAAGCGTCGCGGTATCCAGACATTATTTCCCCCGCGATTTGACATTATCTTTGCGGAATATACCATAAACTCGCTTGTTACAAGGCATGTAGAGAGAAGGTCCGCGGCAACGGAATCGACGCATATCAATAAATTCCACGATAGAAGGCCCATATTCAAGCCTACCGGTATAGACACACACCGAAAGTGCACGGGTGGCGTGAATAATACACAAAGCCACATTTCTTTTACATACACACAAACACACACACACACACACACACTTACAGATAAAAAGGAGAAGAAGGTATAAAGAGTCGGGCGACGTGGTGCCGCATCGTTAAACTCGACGCTCGTATCTCTCCGTCTCTCTCTCTCTAGTCGCGCGTCTCGGAGCTTTCATGGAGAGAAACGAGCGAGCGGCAATCAAGCGCTGTTAGACTGTCCGACCTTTCCCGAGCTCTCTCTCTCTCTCTCTCTCTCTCTCCCTCTCTCTACTAGTCCTTTTTAGCCGTACGCCAAGGCGGCGGCGGCACCGCTTCATCATAATTTATTGTGACACCGCCGCGTTAATAACTCAATTTATTTCACTGTGCGTCGCATGCGCGCCTGTGTGTACGTGTATACGTACCAGACTCTCTTTCCCTCTTTCTCTCTCTCTCTCTCTCTCTCCCTCTTGCTCTCCTCGCTGGAGCCGCGAGGCATTTTTACGAGCTGCTGCAACCGCTTCTGCAGCTTCTTATACACACCGGCTCTTCTTTTCCTCTCTCTCTCTCTCTCTCTCTCTCTCTCTCTCTCTTGCTCTTGCTCGCGTGCGTGCATGCGACAGCCGCAGCTAGACGTTTCTCATTTAGCCATATACGCGTCGTTTTCTTCGTCGCCTTGTCCTCTCTCTCCTTCTTTCTCCTTCATGTCTGTCTCTTCTTTATATAAAGATTTTCTCCCTACCTGCTAGAGCAAAGGACGTGACGCCATCTTTCTCTCTCTCCCTCGCTCTCTCTCTCTCTCTCTTTCTCTGTCTCTCTAATCTCTCTCTATAGGTGGTAGACTTTTTGCGGCTGTTTTGATCTTTTTCTGTTTACCTCTCTTTTGTCTTTCTTTCGTTGTGTGCGCCTGGTGAGCGACTCACCTGATGCGAGCTCGCTAATTGACAAGTCGAGCGGGGAGATCTGGGACTTTTGCGGAATTCGAATCGCGATGCGCCCGGAGTCGTACGAGTGAAAGGCACAGATCCGATGATGAACGCGTTTGATATAATGATTTGTGGGCTTGCTACCTGGGAGCTGATTTTGTCGGCGAAAGGTTTGCTGAGTGATTTATGCGTATTGTTCGAATGGATTTTTACTATATGCTCATTCCTTTTAGATTGATGGAAATTGAGTTAAGAAGAAATCAATGCTGCAAAGACAAGAATTAATTAAATTATATTTCATTCTGAAAAGTCGTTTTTCTAATATCATTACATAATATTATGCGGGTTGGATAGATATTTAACGGTGCATTATGAGGTGAATGGATATGTAAAAACAACTCTGTTATCTAATATCACTTGCCAACGTGCAACTTCTTAAATTGATAATTTTATGAATAAATATATTAACTCCAGTCTATATATAATGTAACCACCGTCACTATGTCAAAGCCGTTTCTTATATACTTTCCTGCTGTATATCGGCCTTAAATCCGTAAACTACGGCGTTTAATTGAATGTCGCAGATGGCGCGTAAATAAAAAGCCGCACGCAGCAAATAAATAAGACTTCGGGATCAGCTTAGCCGAACAATAAACCTATTCGGACACGCTAAGAATCCCAACGAATACCGTGTAAATCGTCGCGGGCGAATCATAGATCGGTACGGCAAGAAATGTGCGAGCCCATCGAGTGCGGTGCGCGGGGCAAACACCGCACCGCGGAGGAACGTCGACTACGTCTATTAATTCGTTAGCTTTACGAACTCGCTCGCTATTTAAGAGCACCATTAATTTGGAGCTTACTAGTCGTCGTCTTTCCTCCTCCCCCTATACAGCGCTCATATACATATAGTCGCATGCGCGTCGCCGCCGCGCGCTAAGAGAGTATCACGTCGGCAAATTGTTGGCTCTCCGCAGCGGCGGCGACGGCAGCCCATAATTTCCATCCTTCCTTTCACCCTTACCGGCTTGCCTACCGCTGAATATTTTAACCGTTTTAGCTGTAATTATGCCACTATTTATGATACGCGCAAATAGCGCTCGTAAAATATAAAACGCGGCAGTTAAATTTTTACCCGCTACACACACACACACACACACACAGTAGGCGCAATATAATTGCGAAAACAAATGTTCCCCTGCCCCCCAAAAATAAAGTATACACACACACACACACACGCATATGGGGATGTTGCAAGCTAATCGGTGCTCGCATCGGCAATGAATTTTTTATTATCTCTCTTTCGCGTCTTTATCAGGATTAGCTGGACAAATCCGCCGTGTATATATGCGCTTTCGAATGAACGAAATTTAATAACTCGAACGCACATAAACATCATGCTTTCCCGTAAAAAATACTAAACTTCCTGGGAGAGAAGGTTGTATATACATACTGCGCGTATAGTATGAAAATTTAATATTATTGTTATGACTTCCTGGTAGCGCCGAGTCAAACGCGAAAAACATCGCAATTAGCATTAGGTTTATCATTCGTTTTAGCACTTATTAGAAAATAGATCGATAATTATAGTCAATGATCGCGAAGCGGCCACGGCGACGTCGATTCCCCGTCTGTTAAATAACTTCTTCGCTTATTACGTCGTTATTACATTATTAATAAGGTTTGATACAGCTGCGCGCGCAATCCCTTAATATCAATATCAAGTCTAAATCTCATAATCTATACAACCGAAGCAATTCTAGCGTATAATTGAAAATACGGCGTGACGTATCGATCAGCACTAAAGCAAGAAATTACCGCGCGCACCATTTCGTTATCCTAACAAATATTATAATAACTGTCGACGCGCCGGCGAAAAAAAATAATGAAACTACCGGCGTAACTTCTCGCTGTGTTTCACACTCCACACTCGCGCATTCCTCGCACTGTCATAAACGCGCGCGCAATATTGTCTCGCTCGCTTTTCCGCGGTGGTGCCTCTTGTTGTTTTTTGTTCTCTCTTTTTTTTATATTAGACGTAAATCAGAGCGAAAGAGCGTCCAACGCGGTGTAAAAAAGAACGCGGCAGCATCAGCGCCAAAAATAATAATAAAAAAAAAACAAAAAACACGGACGCGGGTATAGAGAAGGAGTATAACCGGAGGAGAGAAAAAAGAACGGCCGACCGCAGCAGCAGCAGCAGCAGCAGCTACGGCCACAGAGAGCCGTTTATACACGTAGACGCGCCCGCGCGGCCCGTAATTATGAGGACGCAACGCAGCCGCAGGCATTTAATACGCGCGCGCGCCTCTTCCTCGTCCACAAAGGTACATGCATAGAGAGAGGAAGAGAAAGAGAGAAAGACAGAGGCGCGTAGGCGTGTGGATATGTATGTATATGCGCGGGTAGCGACGAGGACGGGGGACACAAAGGCACCGCTGCCGGGCGCACCGCATTTACCCATGGACGCGTGTGCACCTCTACGCTCGCGCGCGCGACTCTCCTACCCCTACCCACCGAACTCCCCGAAGGCCACTGGTGTCTGCTACCCACCACACACACGCATACAGACACGCAGACACACACGTGGATGAGGGGAGTTCCTAGTGTGCTGCGGCCTTTGATAGCTCACTTTGCGGCGAACCGCACCACCGTCCGCGCGTCCGCGCGCCCGCTTTCCGCCCTCGCACCCGAAAACCACGCGTCGTTCTGTTACATCCCCCCCCCCATTCTATATGGTGCACTGCCTCTACCTCTAGCTGTTATATATATGCATATGTATTATAAGCTCTATTCTCTCCCTCTCTCTCTCTCTCTCCTCACTCTCTCTCTCTCTCTCTCTCTCTCTCTCTCTCCTCCATCTCTCGTTCGCGTGCAGTGCGAGGCCGTCATTTCATCGGGTTCGGCTCTCGTGTGCAACAACGCGTAGTCATTTACATGGGATGTCTATATAGCGATTTACAGCCGTACACGCTTATATAACTGTTATCGTTGATTATACTCTTAACCCATTTCTTCCCAAGTTGCCATTTTATAGTTGATTATTATAATGTATTTCTGATTTTTCATCAAATTCAAACCGCCATTTTGAAAATTCCTTTGGAAATTTTTGGAAATTCTGACTTCAGAATCGTAAAGAGCATACAATTTTACTTCGGAAACGTACTATTGGTTATTATCATTTTTTTTTTCGATAATTTTTTGACAAGAAATGGGTTAAAGTGCCAGGTCGAATTTTTATTTGCTTCGTGACTCTTTTTATATATACAATCTGTCGCTCGATAGACTTTTTGAGCGTTGATCTTGTTTTGCTATATGTATACACATGGGACTAGAGATTAAATTTTAAATTTGCGGGAAAACTGCTGCTACTGTTGCTGCTGCTCAGCTATTGTCTGCTGTTACAATTGAAGTTTTAGCTACCGCGTAATATTATTCTGTAGTATATGGAAGTAATTGAATGTTCGTACTCTCTATTTGCAATTGAGCCTGCGAAATTGATTTTTAATTTCAAGACAATATTCCCTGGGAATACGAAAATAAAAAATTGCCAATCAGAACGGGTAACATTGTAAATAGCTATTATATTCGTTCGCTCGGAAAAAATGGAAAATGCTACTTGTTATTTAATTAGAACTATGAACACCTCCTGCATTCTACACATTCTGATTGTACACCGTGACACTTTTATACACAAAATAAGTATACACATAATTTACGTACACAAGAATTTGCTACACCAATTTTATACCAATGTATCATCAATTCAAAAATTGTACATAACCATTTTCTACAGTGTAATTTTCTACACGTGGTTTCTTAAAACTTGACTAGTTAAAAAATTGTGCACAAATATTTTTCATACAAAATCAATTTAGGTAGTAACGAGTATGTACGCAAAATTCTGAATTGATTCACTATCTCGTTTCTGTAATATTGTCAGTTAAAATTTGCAAATTTACTATGCTCTAACATTGGAGTAATGGTGATTGTATAACGTGAAAATATCTTTCTTCGATTGTTGTAAGAATAAGATATTTAAGACGAAACAAACGTAGATTATAATAAGTAAAACGCCTGATTTTTTTTTAATGTTTGACCATCTAGTTACAGAGTAATATCATTCTAAATGTCATCGATTTACCATTTTTCTCGATGATTAGGAGAAGCTCGACCGATGTGACGATCTCGCCTTTTGCTGCCATATGCAAGTATATTGAGGAATGCTTAGATTACAGAAGTATTGATAGATTGCGTAAGAAAACATTTTCGGGGTTATGTTGTACGTTCGGTTATAAATCACACGAGAGTATAATTTTTGTAGAAAGTGCTTATTTTTTAATTTTATAACAGAACTTAATAACTAAAATTTATCTTTTCTAATATTTTGATTTCTGATACAGAAAAAGTCTTATATTTTTAGTTATTCATTAAAAAGTTTGGTTTTGACTAATACAGTAGGGCAAGAACTGCGTTAAGGGGAAGCTGAACTCAAGAATGACCGTCACCTAACCTCACTCCAATTTTCCAGAAATTTGACTAGATTTTACAAAATAACGTAAATCTGAAGTGACATAATTATTCTTTATTCAAAGATGAAGTGTACTCTTCTCATTGAATGTAGTGAAAATGTTTATAATTTTGATATTCTTTAATAATTTATGAGTAAGACTGGTCACAAAAGCCGTCACGCGAAACCGCGCTGCAATCTTTTTTTTCCATATGGAAAGACGTTTGGCTGTATTTTACAAAATAGTGTTATTATCAACACTGATGAACATTCTTTATTGAAATGTGGAGCTTTTTGTAAGATATAAATACTAAGTATCTTTCCATTGGAAAAAAACAATGTGGGGTTACATGACAGATACTATGTGAAATCTAGTAGGGCTTTCCATAGATGCACATTAATTCCGGCGTTCTGTATTAGGGATATCTGTCTGTTCAGCATTAGGGTTATCCGTATTGATTAATGAATTTCGACATATTGTGGGCGGTTATCCACACTTTAACCAAATTTGGACCGTAAGTAGGGTTTACCGAATCAAAATCGCAATAGAAAATGTGTCCCACCCTTAATCGTTTTGCCAAACTTGGAACAGTAAAAGAGCGATAAACTATATTAGACTAGCCAAAGTTCTATCAATATAAGTATACTTATAATCGTGCAGCGAGCTATCTTTTAACTCGTAGGATATAATACTGAATTCGAGCCGATTAATTCTTACTAATTGTGCCACCAAATTAGACCAATTAAGCATACTTCTGGCATAAATATACCCTCCTAAATACTCGCCAGTCACTACTGCAATTACCCGTCTATGTATATGTATTTTAATGACCAGCATAAAAGAATCACAGTAATTCGTCTAGTCCGTCCAGGCCACATCGTCCCACTTGTATAGAATCTGGAATCCCTCTAAATACTCGTCCAAAAGTACTTTTAGCGCGAGCGCGAAATTATATAAACATGACGCACTCAGACAGTCGCCAAAAGTATAATATACGTATAGCTGATGCAACCGTGCACCCGGCGATTTTCTTCTCTGCTGCAGCGGCTGGCACTGTAGAGTAGCAGCTTTCATCCGCAGAGCGCCGCGCGTGATAATGGAGAATTAATGAATCATCAATTAGTCAGCGCTCGCTCGCCTGCGATTTGGTTGAATATAGCCGCGATCTTGACAGCTTGATCAGCGAACCCAACCTGGCCTTTGCCGCCCGACCAAGACTCGAAATATCCGGGGATAGCGATAATTAGGCATTACATTTAACGACATGACAAATTAATTATCTGGAAGCGACGAGCCTCGGCTCGTATATCACACGCGCGCCGCGACTCGCGCATAACATCGGTTACTTGTGCGCTCGCTGCACGCGAGAAAGAAAGGAAAAGCTGCAGGCTTATGCATTAACAGCTCCCGTCGCCTTTTCTTACATCTTTCGTCTCGAGCATATGTGTGTAAACTCGTGTATGCTGTTACTGACCATTTACGCGGTAGTGCACCTATATATGGCTATATAGTTTGCGTAATGCGGCTGCTGAAGACTGACGCTATTAATTGGCTTGCGTTCCAATTTTAGGGTTGGAGAAATTGACGATTTTACTGCATCTGATTGCTTATATGAATTTGGAACCATTATTTTAAGCACGAAGAGATTTAGTCTTTTTCTTGCAATAATTTTGAAGTATGTTTCTATAAACTAATCACTTTATTCCTTTTCTCCAGTGAGCAAAATAGTCTATAAAAAATTCCCTTCTATCTGTTTTAGGTTAGTTGGATGGATTTAGAATTCCAATTAGCACGTAAGAATTTTGTTACAGTATTCTGTAACAAAATAGACTTATAGAACTAATCGCTTTGAGATATATATATATAATGCTAGTCCTACTCTGGCAGAAAATTGGTGAGTGTGATTGGTCAACGCGCTAATAGAATAGCAATATTTTGTGGCTACTAAGCAAACGATATGCTTTCAAATGTTTTACATTATGATTTATATTGTTTAGTTTTGAACTACACTGAGAAATTCTTGGGGTATCTGCTGTACTCGCTAAGTACGACTGTTGGACTTTTGATTTGGGGCAGCAGCTGCCCCGATTTTAGGAGCCCTGATACCCCAAACATGGTTGCCCTGCGCATTTAGCGTGAAAGTGGTGCCGCACTGAGGCAACTGTTTCACTTTTTTAGGAGCTCATTTGTCCCAAATGAAAGTACGACTGTTCCAATGCTTTTGGGAGACCAGTCGTACTCCTTAGTACAGCAGATGCCCCAAGAATTTCTCAGTGTAGCTTTCAATTATATAGTACCTGTTTTTTTGCAGACCCCAGAACCGAAGCTAATAGTGAACATCCAATATATTTTAAAACTCTAGCTAAAAACTGGATAGAAACTCCTTAACGTTTCTACCAACGATAGGATACTATTTCACAAAAATTTCGAGCCCTTATAAAGTAAAATTGATCCAACGCTGTAGTTAGGAAATTGTTAAATAATTATAAAATATTGCAGGTCGAATATTTATGAATCAGCCTAAATTATCAGAATTTATTATAACACGATGTATAAATAACAGTATAAAAACAACACATACCTATTGTATCTATTTATTTATTATATTCCTTAAAACATATTTCTAGTAGTTTTTTTTTAATTGGTGATTATATTAAATATTTACGAGAAATATTAATATTAACAAACTAAATACTACCGATATGCATAAAAATGTAACGTTTAATCAATAGCTACTTGCCTGTACCCTTATTACAATAATTATTATGTTGGATCTCATCAATTGAAAGTTTACGATCTTTAAGTAAGATTATTGCTGCCAGATGTTATTAATATGGATACGATGTTCTTGTGCTTCTACTTTTTTCACTGAATACGTAATCTCTTTGGCATATTACAAAATTATAATCTCATGCCGGTAACCATCGCATTTGCAAACCAAAGTGCAAAGAAACTTTTTCTCTCTACTATTACAAGCTCAGTCTAATGGCATCTCCTAATAAATAATAAATAATAAATATGCTAATTATGTAAATAATCTACATCCTTAAAGACGCCACGTGACGTGTACGAGATGTAATACCGTTTGCCCAACTATATGATCATTTCCCCGCACATTTACAGAAGACTTTAATCATCAGCTTCGCACGGGATTTACACGCGACATTCCCGTATTGTCCGGATTAATAAATGGCATTACACACACTTCACAATGTGCATTCGGCATCGATGGCTATTAATCCAACAAACACGACTCGCAATCAATTTTTCAACGATAACTCAAAAACTTTTACACTAAATCGGCATCTGATATTTCCTAGCCTATACACAGACACTGCACACATGTGCGCGGCGCGCGCGCACGGCTACGGCGATAATTTTTACCGGTTGCTATACGCTCGCGCTCTTTGTACCCACCGATGAAAATAAAGTGTAATTGAGTTTGTGAGATTTACAACACCTGTATATATATATACATATATACATATATATCCAACGGGGGTATAAATCACGCCGCGTGCATTATACGACTAGAAACTAAAAGACCCGCAACGGTGAAGTAAAAAACGAGCGAGAGGGAGAGAGAGAGAGAGTGAGAGAGAAACTGTTCTCGCGGAATATAAAAAAAAGAGACTCACTACCTTCGCTACCAGCGCGCACATAACTTGTTTGCATTATGTCATTACACAATATTTTATATCGAAGGAACGTACATTATGCCAGCCGCGTGTCATGCCTCAAACAGACTTGTTTTCCCCGCAGCCTCGCACGAACATAAATTTCAATAAGCGCGTTATTTATCATCGCCGCTCAGATATACGTGTACGCATACACACATCACACACATACACACACACACACACTGCACATATACACAGAGATACACGTATGGCAGGCATTGGTGCTTTTCAGAAACTTTCACCTCGTGCTTGTAGACAGGCTATCAATGCGACGACAAGCGATCGCACGCGATGCGACGCTTAATTGAAAGATCGTAATCGGCGCATTATATGTCGTTGACGTACGACTACGGTGGCGCTCATTATTGCACCGACACAGGGATGCAAGTGATAAAGAGAGAGTGAGAGAGGGAGAGAGAAAAAAGAGATAAGTAGCTGTTTGTTGTAACCGGAGGGAGCCGCTATTTTGCTGTGGCGCAACGATTGTAGCCGCGCGCCGGCAACGAGATGTGTATTTTTTGAATGGCTTATATTAATGGACGATAAGCGATGGAAGGCCATTGTATATAGTCGCTATATATAGAATTATTCAGTCTAAAATAGCTTCCAAACTATACAAACTAAAATCATCCAAGGTTTGCCTATATCTGGTCTGGGGTTGTTGAGAAAATGTCTTAATTGCGAGCTTAATTGTATAGCTAAAGTGTGCATTGTGGGACCTGTTTTATTAACTGATGGAATCTTGTGAAACGTGAATCTATATTTATCGTCACGTGTCAACTATAAATAAAAGTGTTGAATTCATCAATGTCCAAACTCTTTTTTTATCGCACTATCTCACGTCAAAACTACAAGAATACAAAATTTCGTGCATACCCAGTCCGAAAAAATCTCAAGTTTATTCCGCCTACGTCGAAGACAGGAAGTTAAGCGCAGCGAGAAGAAAGAGTTTCGAGGAGTATTAGTACGAGGTGAGTTATTTGACGAGCCGCGTCGCGGCAACAACAACGCGCGTGGACTGTCCATGCAAGTAAATGATCGGACGCAAAGGTTCGGGCTCGTTGAGTGCGTATATATATATATATATATATATGTAGTACGTGTCTTGGGTGTATTTGCTGCAACCGCGCACACGAGGGGGTTGGGTAAGAGAGGCGTACGCGCAAGGGTTGCCCGGAGGCATTATACATGCGATGAATTCCCAGCAGGCAGGAAACGATAGCCGCGCGCGCGCGTTGACAACGTGTGCCGATAAGTATCTATTCGAATAATTTATATATACGCGAACTCCTTATTTTGGAAAATAATTACACCTCACTCTCAATCTCCACGAACCAGTTTTTTTGGTATTTATCAATCACAAATTTTCAACGTTCCGAGAATGTTTATAACGCTCTTTTCAGGGCAATACTTTAAATGAACATTAATTTAACCTATTTCTTCCCAATCGACCATTTTATAGTTGATTGGTTTTTTGCCTAAAAAATTGTCGAAAAAAATAATAATAATAACCAATAGCACTTTTTCTGAAGTAAAATTGTCAGTTCTTTCCGATTCTGAAGTCAGAATTTTGAAATTTCCATTGGAAAATTTCAAAATGGCGGTTTGAATTTGATGAAAAATCAGAAATACATTTTTTAACATTTTGACATGCTTGTTCAGAATAAAACGGGTTCAACGAAGATCTTGATATGGATTCATGTTGCAAATGATATTATTGTTCAAACATTTGATATTTTCGAATTTTCCCGAAAAATTTTCTAAAATGGCGCCTGTGACATCATGAAATAATCGGAAACTTCATATTTTTTTCAATAATCTTCTGATTTACATCAAATTTCGCATACTGAGGTTCTCGAGGTCGCTGATGATGAATTTGACATCGAATTTGAAAAATGATCCATTATGGCGGACATTTTTTTCAAAAGTCAACCGATTTGGACCAAATTGGATATATAGGGACTTTCAGGGTCGCTGATAACGAATCTGAAATCAGATTTGAAAAATTCAACATGGCGAATCCAAAATGGTGGACAGTTTTTTCAAACGTCAATCGAATTGGATTAATAAGTTTATGGGTGGGGTTGACCTTCATGACCAATACTGCAGTGACATGAGAACGAATATTGGTTCAAAGAAATGGACATGGGTTGTTTTGTGCAGGTTGATTCAATCTTCATTGACGAATGCTTTAATTTTGTACAATATGGTGAATGAAAAGAAAATGCCCAGTAAAGATTTCGCAGAAAATGTTGCGAATTCTTATTTAGAGTCATTTACAGAGAAGTTATCAAAGCATTTGAAACTTGTAATACCTGATCGTTGAAGCGTTTGTATGAAGTGTAGCCTAAGAACGATACTTTATTGCTTTGAGTGCAAAAAACATTTTTGCGATACTTGTTTTAGACAAATCCATCATATCCACGAGAAATCCACAAAATTATCACAAAGAATTTGTAAAGCTTACAATCATTGCAAAAAACGCACAAATATTTATTGTAATGAATGTGAGGAGTATATGAGGCGTTTCACGTCAACTCTCCAAGCACGGCGCGCGAGCGCCAAAACACGCTGTGTTCAACTCGTGTTTAAACTACCTAAATGAACTCAACAAAAATATGTAAAACATAGATTTTGTGTATTTTTTTCTCAGCTTTCCAATGGTGTAAGTATTTTTTCCGAAATTTTTTATTTTCACCTTTAAAAAATATAAAATATGTTACATCTCGAAAAGAGTATTTTTAATGTTTTTTTTAATACTTTTAATCGAAAGCTGAGAAAATTTTACATAGAAACCAATGTTTTGCACAGAGTGCAAATAATATTTACTATAAGATACACACCGTGAAAGAGAAGACGTACCGCCGCTCAGGCGCGCCCGGCCCGCCTTACCCCGCGCGATACTCCGTACATATGCACATAGTTTAAATATTACTCGCTACATTACTCTTTTTACAATTGTAGTTTACTACCAACAAAATGATGAGCTTAAACATTTAAGTATTGCAATTATTTCTGATAATTTGAACCATGATACTATTGCAGTTTATGAGTATCAAAAAATTATAATATCCCATCTTCAAACTCATTTCACAGTAAAAAAAAATTATTATTTAACTGATGGAGCAGGTCAGCACTTTAAAAATAAAAGTAATTTTGAAAATCTTATTTACCACGAAAAAGATTTTGGAATACCAGCTGAATGGCATTTTTATGCAACCACACATGGCAAAGGTGCATGTGATGGTATAGGCGCGAACTTAAAAAGAGGGGTAAAACGAGCGAGCTTGCAACTTTCTTCAAATCATCGGATATTAACGCCAGAAGATCTCTTTACCTGGGCTGCAAGTTATTGCAAAGAAACAATAGTTTTTTACAGTAGTAAGAAATCTTACG
>UELU01141627.1:0-42058 GCA_900490025.1 Megastigmus dorsalis
ATTAAAACCACCACACTGTGTATTGGCTGGAACTAGTGGCACACATAATATATGCGTATGCGTGCATCATGCAAATGTGAAGCTCATGCTAGACGCTCTTAATTTAAAACACTTAACAAAAAATACTGATGCACCCGTAGAAGATTATCACGAGTGTATAAGAAAAATCATGGCATTCATGAAATTAAATTTGAATCATGGAAGCAAACCGATCGTTGCTCAATTACTTCTGAAACATTAAAAGTTTTTAAATTTCTCGATATATTTAAAGATAGATTAGTAAAATTAAAAACCCACGATTTTTTTGCTAAACAACAAGCGGTTTTTGTTAAAAATTTGAAAGAAAATCTTGAAGAGGGAGAGGTAGTAATTTGTTTTGATTTTGCCGAAAATTACGCTGTTGTTATTCAAAATGCAACTCAATCATTCCATTGGAATAATAATCAAGCAACTATATTTAGAGTTACGGTGTATTATAAAATAAAGGATGAACTTAAACACAAAAGCATAGCTATTATTTCAGATAATCTTAATCATGATACTGTTTCGGTATATGAATATCAGAAAATCACTATAAATTATCTTAAAAGTCACCATGAACTTAAAAAATTTATTATGTGACTGACGGAGCAGCACAACATTGTAAAAATAAGAGTAATTTTCACAATCTTCTTTTTTATGAAAAAGATTTTCATATTAAAGCTGAATGGCATTTTTTGCCACTGCACACGGCAAAAGTGGATGCGATGGTATAGGTGCAAATTTGAAAAGAGGAGCCCGTAGAGCTAGCTTGCAGCTTACAGGAACTAACAAAATACTTACAGCTTACGATCTATATAATTGGGCACAAAAGTATTGCAAAGAAACGAAAATTTTCTTTAGTAGTAAAGAAGCTTATGAAAAAAATTCAAAGAAATTTAAAGTTCGAATTGATAAGGCCAAGTTCATACCAGGTACTTCAAAATATCACACTTTTATTCCAATAGATAATAATCCGAGTACGATTTATTTCCTAAATTAAAAAAGTAAAAAATTGTTAATAAGACTTGAATAAGCTTTAAAAGCTTAGGAGTATAATTTGTAATGATGGTTAGTCGAGCAGCTAAGAGTTAAGGTCTGCAGCAGTAGCACACCCGGCGCGCTGCGACTGGTCGAGCGCCTTGTGTTTGTTGAATGATATCTCGATAAAATCAAAAAATCTCTTTCCAGAAAATAGCTATATCGACGTAAAATTTCCTCCTGTTTCGATCTAGCAGGTCCAAAAAAATATGAAAAATGCATGTTTTGAGATATAGCACATTTTATATTTTTTCAAGGTCAAATTAAGCAAATTTTACAAATCTGATAAGATCATTGGAAAGCTGAGGAAAAAATACATCGAAATCACTTCGTTATGATAGTTTCTAGGTGCATTTTAGCCCTTCAAACATGAGCTGAAAACCGCACGATTAAGCGCTCCCACGCCGCGCTTGGAGAGTTGACGTGAAACGCCTCATATGGCTTTGGCCCCTCACCCTATCAAACACTGAAAACTCTCTTACGTCGAAGATGTGTTTGCAGGAGCCGATATGTTAGAAGAAGTGCTTGCGCTCAAGTTTGAAATCGTAGAACTGTAGAACTGCTCAAGGCGGGCGGGTTCCCATTTAGTAAATGGACGGCCAATTTTCCTGCCATATTGGCCGACGTGCCCGAAGATAAGCACGCCAGCACTCAGCAGCTGTCGCGACATGAAGAAGTTTTAATGAAGCGGTTTCAACGCTAGGTGTAGCATGGCATCCGTCTCTTGACGTATACCCTTTAGGACGATCGACGCTTTAGGATGGATTATAACCGGTGACGATATGATTCCAAATCTTCACGCAATTCATGCTTGTGTATATTTATGCACAGTAAATAAAGAGGGTAATGTAAAGTGCATGCTCTTGACTTCCAAAACTAAAGTGACTCCACTCAAGCAAGTAACGTGACCTCGCTTGCTCACAGAATTCGACAAACTTTATCCCTAGAAAAGATGCAGTGCTACTGTTGGACAGATTCTCCCATCACGCCTTCAAGAGGGATATTGGCATCGAATTTGATAAAAGGCACTTGAGTAACGAACAATTCCTTGCAACACACGCGATACCATTGGATCCTGCGATCATTGCAAGGTTCAGAAGACTTGCGCGTTTTAACGCTTGGATACTTCCTGATTGGCGAACCGACACTCACTGTTCCGGAGCCCTCATTGCTCGTCTTTCCAATGCCACGCTTGGACAGGTGGAATGTATGAAGAGTTTTGGCATCGGTGGTCAGAGGAATACCTTATTCATCTACAAATCCGTCCGAAATGGCGTAGCAAGGAAACTCAAGCAAAAGTGGGTGACCTTTGCCTACTCCGTTCGAGTAGGCAAAGGTCACTAGCTCGAGTCACCGCAGTTTACCCAGGACGAGAAGTGAAGTTGAAATCAAGACCGCAGCATCCAGTTACACCCGTCCTATCTCCAAGATTACTATTATGCCTCAAGAGATTGATTATTCGCCAGTATCCAGCGAAGGCGGGCGGAATGTTCTGAAACCTGCCTAATAACCTGCTTACAAGTCGACCGCGTCAATTGAGAAGACAGTAACTTGCAAGCCGCGAACGCGACAACACCAAACTCACGAGCACTAAAACCAAACATTTCTCTTTTGCCGAGGCATTTATATATATATACACTGCGCAACAAAATTATCGCAACAAAATTTTTCATCAAAAAATTAACATTTTTCAAATGCTTGTAACTCGGTCAATTTTCATCTTATTGAGATAATTTTTTTTAATTTTTGTAGGGAATTATGTGCACTTTCAGGAAAAAATGATATACAATAACTGCGAGACAATGCTACATTGCTATGTCTTAATCAGGCCTACCAACTTTTTTTCTTAAAAAGCGCAATAGTTTGCACGTTTGCCTGGATTAACAAAATTTTTTTTTCAAAAAACCAGAAATACCATCTAAAAGTACACTTTTCAACGAGTATTAAAAAAAATCGACCCTCTACGATTTTTTTTGACCGAGTTATGCCATTTTAAAGATATTCCTACACTGAGAAATTCTTGGGGTATCTGCTGTACTCGCTAAGTACGACTGTTGGACTTTTGATTTGGGGCAGCAGCTGCCCCGATTTTAGGAGCACTGATATCCCAAATATGGTTGCCTGCGCATTTAGCGTGAAAGTGGTGCCGCACTGAGGTAACTGTTTCACTTTTTAGGAGCTCATTTGTCCCAAATGAAAGTACGACTGTTCCAATGCTTTTAGGAGACCAGTCGTACTCCTTAGTACAGCAGATGCCCCAAGAATTTCTCAGTGTATGTTTTAGCCAAATACCGCCGACATCAGCAGTACCCTATACGTACCGCGAGGAGGTTGTTGGTCGGACTTACGCATCATTGTGGCCCTGAAAAGGGCCGGTTGTGTGAACCATTTCTTATATTGGGAACCCCGCGGCTCGTCACTTCCGCAGTATTTTTTGACTCCAAACCCTATGCGTCTAAGACCTTTAGTAACGTGTATTACCACCTCGCTGACGAATTACCTCTCCTAAACGTTGTTGCATATTAATGCATGCTCTAATTGAATCTTGAGGTATCTCGTGCCAAATTTCATTCAGAATTCTCTTAAGCTCTTGGAGGTTAGTAGGAGATCTCTCTAAGTTACGTAATCGCCTACCCATTATGTCCCACACATGCTCTATAGGATTGAGGTCTGGGCTATTAGCAGGATGAGGCAATACCTCTACGTTGTTTCCTTCCAAGTAAGTACGAGTTATCCTTGCAGTATGGGGGCATGCATTATCCTGCATCAAGATGAAATTAGGGCCCATTTGCCGACGCATTGGAATTACGTGAGGACGTAAAACTTCGTTTATGTAACGTCCCGCTGTTAGTCCTGGGGTTGGGATAATCACTAAATCTGATCGATGGTTTATTGATATTCCACCCCATACCGGATCTTGACGGATCCTCCACCAAACGCTCGAGTTGGATCAACGTGATGTGGTGCAAAACGTTGTCGTCTACGACGCCAAATTCGAATCCTAGCATTGTTTCCGTAGAGACAAAACCGAGATTCGTCTGTAAAAAACACATGTCTCCACTCTCTAGGTGTCCAATGTCGATAATTACGGGAGTAATTTAGACGAGCTCGTCGGTGAACTGCTTCTAAATTAGGCACTCTAGCACGAATTTGTGATCTCAAACCCCTTTCATGAAGGCGTCTCCTTATCGTCTGAGCGCTAATTCGTCTGGCTGGTAAAGCATTATCCCCAATTTGACGCGCAACCTGCCTTGGGTTGCGCAGGGTTTCATTAACGATGTTGCGATCCTCTTGATTCGTAGTAATCCTATGTCGACCTTGACCAGACCTCCGGCGCTAAGAACCTGTTTCTTCATACCGACTAAAAACGTGTGACACTGTTGAGCGATGAATCCCCATTCTTCTGGATATATCGCTTTGACTCAGTCCCGCTCTAACAGGGCAATAATTCGAGCAGATTGGATTTCAGTAAGCCGAGGCATTTCGATTAAGAATATGTTACTGAAATTTTTAATTGCTGTGTACGCTGTATAGTAAAATTAATGTTAAATAATCTTTCGCCTTAACTCTTGGCCAGTATGCCGCTTAAATTTTAACTTTATTTTTTTTTTAATTGATCTGTCGGTAGGGTTGGTAATTTTACCAAAAGTGTGGAGCTGCAATGTTAAATGTAACGAAAACGTAGTGGTGTAATTTTAAATAAAGCTACACTTTTCATGGATTAATTTTAAAAAAATAATGTGGTTTCTTGGTTTATGAGGGTTTAGGATAGCTCCCGGGGCACGAATTTATTAAATGTAATCTGATAATTTTTCAGGGCTACGTATCGTGTAATGCTGATGTTGGCGGTATTTGGCTAAAACATAGGAATACCTTTAAAATGGCATAACTCGGTCAAAAAAAATCGTAGAGGGTCGATTTTTTTTTAATACTCGTTGGAAAGTGTACTTTTAGATGGTATTTGTGGTTTTTTGAAAAAAAAATTGTGTTAATCCAGGCAAACGTGCAAACTATTGCGCTTTTTAAGAAAAAAAGTTGGTAGGCCTGATTAAGACATAGCAATGTGGCATTGTCTCGCAGTCATTGTATATCATTTTTTCCTGAAAGTGCACATAATTCCCTACAAAAATTAAAAAAAATTATCTCACTACGATGAAAATTGACCGAGTTACACGCATTTGAAAAATGTTAATTTTTTGATGAAAAATTTTGTTGCGATAATTTTGTTGCGCAGTGTATATATATTCAGTGATTATTAAAGATTCGATCTTAAGCATCCAACCAAGTCTTTTTATACGGTTACTACCCTAGTCAAACTACCACATCTCGATGTCTCCTTTCATGTATAACAAAAGTCAATAAGAGTTTCAATAGGTCACCCGCTCGCACGTAAATCACATCCTACTTTTTCAAACAAATTGTGAGAAGTATATTTTCTTATTCGAGGAAATTCTATGAGCAGTAAATAAGAGTACTAAAAGCAATTGTTTTTCAAGGAGTCATGTTCAATAAAGTAAAAATATGTTCATCAAAAAGAATTTTAAATGAAATATGCGTTAAGCCCCAGGTTTTTTCTTCGTTACTTAAAAGGGAACTTTAATCATTGACATCTTTTCAAAGTTTTGATTAATTATGGATTTAGCATTGTTAATTGTTTGTTAATCATTTTGTTAATAATTCTAATACGTTGTTTAGAACACTTTAATTAAATAATTTATTAATATTTATCTGGAATCATATCATTATGAATGAAGATCAACGCGACAGAACTATCCGCGCCAACGGCACAACCCTTATATACATATGGTACATTGGAGGATACTCCTCCAACGATTCATGTAAGTCTGATAGTGTATTTGGAACTGGTGGAACATTTTCTCTTCTAGCTGCCCTCATTTTTGCCTTGTATATTCTACGGTAGTCCAGCTCACCATGTAGCACGTGATACCTAAAGTTTATTATAAAATAAGGAGAGAATCTTTCGATCGTCATTCAGCATATACTTGTTAGAATATTTACTCATATTTTATTTTGTAAAGTCAACTACATACGACATGTAAAGTCAACAAACTGCACGTAATGAGTATACAAATATATTTCTTAACATCACTAACAGACTTTTTATTAAATGTAGAATTTACAATAAAAATAGTATCACGATTATAGCTTCTATGGTATAAATCCGAACATTTTTAATAGACGTGAAACTGGTTTATAGCTATGATGAATAGGAGAATACTAGTTTTCTTAAAATTCCTAGTAATTTCCTATTTTCTACTCAGTTTGTATAGGTAGATGAAAAATTTGATAAGCATTATAACAAATCGCTAGAAACTAGATATTGAAAAATAGTTTTACCTATAGCATAACTTCAATATTAACCAGCATAAGAAGGGCTAATTAATAGACGATTATTTAATAACGATATTCCACTGGCTAATTAATTACGATTACCCACTATCTTTATGTTGGTCAAAAATAAATCTACTGAAAAAAATATTAAAAAAATTATTTAAAAAATTTATAAAATGTTCGGTATTTAAAAAGAATATTTACTAGAATCAATTGTATGGGAGAAATGATAAAAAAATGTCTATAATTGTATTTCATGGTCCAAGATTTATTTATTATTGTAATATTATTATAAATATATTGTTGAATTAGTGCTACTGCAAATGAGCTAAATCTCGATATTAAATTATTGCACAAGTGAAAAGTAAGGTTTACTGTTTTATTTTTAAAAATTCATGATTTTGAAAAATCACACACAATTAAGATGAACAAAAGGGTTAAAATCATAACTAACTGAATTATTAACAAATTATTTTTTACTTTTTAAATTGAAAGATGAAAATTTCTACTTTTTATCTATAAGATTTAAAAATTTTCTTAATGATGATTTATAAATCTTGAATATTTTAATATTTATGTGAGTACATCGTCTGATAGAAAGGTGATTGAGGTGAGCCCCATTTAAAATTAAAAACGAAGAAAAATGATGTGATATTAACCACTACTAGTATGAAAATGAGATTGAACATTGATCTATGGTAGTGCAGTACGTCATTTTTGGGTCTAGCTGTAAGGTCCGGTAGTATTTAACATATAGTCACCGATGATATGATGTCTAGCGAATGCGCTCAGTAGCTTACTTTTTGTGTGGAATTCAGTCTTACTCGACGTCTTGATGTATAGGGTTGCCGATGATGATGTCTAAGAGGTGCGCTCCGTAGTTTTAGTATTTAAGTGCCTAATACGTCGAGTGCGACCGAATTCCGCATCTAGATATAAAAACTATGGAGCGCACTACCTAGTCATCATCATCGGTGACGTTATACGTTACACCTAGACATCGATTACGACCGAATTTAACATATAATACAACTAAGATAAGGGCCTCATGATACACACCGTTACAATCCTGCTACGGACCACGCGAGGTTGCCTCGCTAGGCCCTTACCCAACGTAAGGCAACCTTCACTTATGTGAGGGCCTTACGTGGACAGTTCAATTATTATTAATCGGGCCTGAAGAGGAAGCTGGTTCGAGTCCCAGTCGGAGAAAAAGATATAATATTTATTCAGTGTCAAATAATTAAGATAAAATTTTTTTTTTTCTTAATGTATTAAAATTCTAAACTTAGTTTATGTATAGAAAGCGACTATTATTTCTAGGCTAGTTTTGACGTATGAAAATGATTTAAAAAAACATTTCACTTTAGTAAAAAAACTAGCTATTTATGATACCTAGGTTTCTAGGTAGTGTTCTAGTAAAAATGAGTATTTTATCGGCTAAAAATATTTAATGTTACTACCAAGGTTATTTAAAAAATTTATTAAACATTTCGCTGCTAAATAGGATTTAAAATTTTTCAAAATTATTAAATGTTATCAAAATATAGATTCAGAATATAAAAGTAGTTTCAAAATAATATGATAAATTATTATAAATGTAATAGCGACTATCAAAACACCGTACACAGAGCTAAGAATTATTCTAGGAAAAATATTAAGCAAATTTTCTCCTATATCATAAAAATTACCTCAATTACGGAGACGCAGCTTTTTTTATCTGTTAAAGTACATGAAAATATTGAGATCACAACTATAAGTACCTACATTTAAATTATATTACATACGTATCAATAACCCAAATTTATAGAACATCACGTTTTGAATATGCATATTCTATATACTCCTGAACGAGATAGATAAAAGGCACATAAACGTAGCAAGTATTAATTTATTTGTTTTTGTATAAAGAACTAATATTATGTATGGTATAGTTAATTTTTACGCGGCACAAGCGGTAGATAAGAAAATTAAAAAAAAAACAAGATATTTAAAAAATGTGTAACATTTTTTGACTACGTTTGAAACGAATTCATAAAAAAGGTCTTATATTCACTATTTATAAAATTAATAACGAGGATAATTAATTAGAAATTGCAAGTATTTTATAATTACCGTTCTTGGTTCTTTACATAATGAAAACATCCAAGGTCAGACCTTATGTAACTTTCAACGAGGAGTTTGGTGGTGACTCTGGATTTGACCTTGAAACTTTTTTCATATTTTACAATTTTAAAACACAATTCAATTACATTAAAACACTTATTATTACCAATTCATTGTGACATTTAAAATGAGCCGTTTAACCGAAAGACATCACTGGAGAACTTACTTTAAAAAGTACCTCGAAAATGAGAGGCAATGGGAACTCACTCTAAAAAGCACCCCAAAGGGAACAGATACCATCTACTTCCACACCGTTGTTCCTGGGTAGCGCCAAATGAAGGATTCCAGTGTTAATAATGGACGTGTGTTGTTGAAAAACCAATTCTGATCTTGATATGACCTTGAAAAAAGTTTCAAGGTCGAATCCAGAGTCACCACCAAACTCCTCGTTGAAAGTTACATAAGGTCTGACCTTGGATGTTTTCATTTTGTTTAAACCACCATATTTTCCACATGGTTGACACACTGAGTATCATTTGACCTCTGTTCGTACTCTAGAGGTTATGGTGGCCTCATACTTTGATACATATCCGAACGTAGAATTTTCCGTTATTTCCGTTTCGGGTGTAAAAAATGCAGGTTCCTATTGAAAAAAAAAACCTGACCTTGAAATAACCTTGAAAATGAGGTTCAAGATCAAATCCAAGGTCACCACCAAACTCCTCGTTGAAAGTTACATAAGGTTTGACCTTGTTTATTTTATTTTTTACCAAGCCTTGACAAAAACCTAGGGGTTTCCATACTTTTTCCTCACCCTGTATAACCAATATAATGTACGATAATTTAGACAAAAGTAAACCTATAATTACAACTTTCCTAGATCTAGCTAAAGCATTCGACACGGTAAATCATAAAATATTGGTAGACAAACTCGAAAGATACGGTATAAGAGGTAATTCATTGAAATGGTTTACAAGCTATCTCTCCGTATCACTTGTAAAACTATTTTTCTGGTTAATAAACATACACTTGTATACCTGTAGATCGTGATCGTAATGGTTGTCGCGGGTAGCCCGCTGAATGCGCACTGCCTCTCCAACAGGAGCAGGAACAGACGAGGTGATGTGTTTAGGGTGTACGAGGAAAGGCGAAGAGCGGCTCCTGTAGATAGTGGTAATTGTGGTCGCGGGTAGCCCACTGATGGTGCGTACGAGGAAATACTACTTGAAGCTGTCAAAACAATAAGCTCAGACCCGAAGGAAAATAGTTGTCCTAACTGTCAGAAATTTTTATTATTGCTTAGCAACGAAATTTTTATTTTTTTCAAGTCGCATATCTATTGTAAATTTCACACGCACTGTATGTACGAATTATTTTATAAAAGATATTTTATAATTTTGTATTACTTATTATTAAATCACTAGTAATAAGTAATCAGAGTGATAAATTATAAAATAATAAATTATACATCATAAATGAAATTATTAATAACAATAATAAAATGATGAAAAAAATGTAAAGTCAATAAATTAAAAAGGTATAATATAGGCAAGTATGCTTTTTTATCGAATCTTATCATATATATTGTAGAATAATAGATAAATAATAAAATACTTTCATACTACATTCAAATATATTCATATTCTTCTGTAACATATTTAAATAAATACTTATTATTATTTTCCCTTGTTCTTTTAACTTTATTCTTATAGAAAATAAAATCAGTCATATTATTAAACGAATTGTATATGCTTTTCTTTTAATTATCAATCATATATTTATAAAATCTACCTGTTAATATATAGTTTAACGGAGAGTTATTTACTTATTTTTTAAAATATTTATAATATTTATATGGTCATTTTTTACCAATAAAAATGTTAAACTCTTATTTTGATATAATTCACTTTAGTAGCCTTTGGTAATTTACTTGAAATCTCATACCTTTTAAACAATACCAATGCCATCTTAAAGGAGGATGCCCACGGATATAGGTAATTGTGCCTCCCACGGGTAACCTTAGTTAACTGTATGATTGTATAGATTACAAAATAAGAAACATTTTCCAAAAAGAATATGTCCTGCTAAAGTTTGAAAATGACATGGGTAGTATAGACATCGATGCCTGATTGTACTCGGAATTCTTCTACTAATACCCATATAATACCCATGACAATTTTCAAACTTTAGCAGAACATATTTCAATTTCCCCTTGGTCTAGACAGCTAATTCTTTTTGGAAAATGTTTCTTATTTTGTAATCTATACAATCATACAGTTAATTAAGGTTACCCGTGAGGGGCACAATTACCTATATCCGTGGTCATCCTCCTTTGACTGGTAAGTTCCTTTCACTTTCTATAAACACAGTTTTCTAATAAATTTCTTTGTTCTTAAAAGTTCTCTAGAAAATGTAAACATTTCTGGTTAGTTCACTTTTAAAACAATCATTTGTATATTTATAAGCTTGCAAGTATAGTTTAGTATGCAGTTGCTTACTTAGTTTTACACATATTTTTTAATAATTATAGCCATTCGCTCCTCAAATACTAGAAATCTCATATCTTTTAAATTATACCAGAATTAGGCAATTTTAAATTTGATGGATGAATTAATTTTATTTCCTAAAATGATAGGAATACAGTTTTATAATAAATTTATAAAATTTCTTTGCTCTTTACTGAATATAACAATATACTGAATAATACAGCTCTATACTGTACACAAAAGGTTACGAAGCGCACTACCTATACGTCGAGTACATTCGAATTATACACCTTACATCCCATTATACCGAACCTCTGTTAGATACCATCAATCACTATTTAATGTCATCTTCATACTGATAATGGTTAATAATCACATCAATCTAGATTAATTGGGATATTAAATGTACTTATTATGTTGAATGGGACTTTTCTTTCAATTATTGTATTAACTGGAATTTATTATTCAATAGTTCACTCGTTGTGATCTTTTCTCTTCTCTGAAAAAGTTTTTGATTTAGACGAGAATCGAATCCATTACCACTTGGATAGCTTTATATTGACAGACAAACACCGTACCAACTATTACCACTAAGCCAATGGCGACCCTTCGATTATTTTCAATACCTTTTAAAACAGTGTTCAATTGTACATTTTCCAAATTTCGAAGTTTGTCTTTGTATACAATAAAATATTACTTTAAGAGGGTATCAAAGTCCTACCGTACTCAAACTGTTTTACCGATCTGATCATAAATAGTTTGTAATAACTATATAAATACTTTAAATTATGGGTTATTTAATAGGTATCCATTAAACCCTGCAAGATTTCATAAAACCAATGTAATGTATAAATTAGTAGATATGACTAAAAATTTTTGGAAGTTAAAAAGCAAATTCAAATTTAAATTCAAATTCAAATTCATACACACATACGGTTTGCTAATTTTACGACGAAACACAAAGTATATAATAGAGGCTCGTGTCTGTGCCCTGCGGTTCTCATAACTTGCCATCGAAGGCGCTACCGCACCTCTTGATATAAATAGTAATTACCAATGTCATTTAGATATGAATATTGTATAAATATTTCTATAAATTATTAAAAATACGATTAATGAAGAAAATAATATATTTCGGTAGTACTTACCAAGAAAAAAGTATCTGCTCAGGGTCGAATGAATATGACGATGGAAAATGGTTGGTTTGACATTTACCTATATACATTATTCAATTCTGAGCGTAATACTGCAATGGAAAGGTCTATTTATATTAAATAATAGTCAGCATATGTAAATTGCATAAATAAAAGCAACTTTATCGTTTCCTCTCGATTCTTTATTGGAATTGAAAGTACCTTGACTTATTAGATTTTTGGAAAATGCACCCTAAAAGTGCTCTTGCACATTGCACTGTGCATGTTGACCATTTATATATTGAACAAAACTTTTGCAGAAAAGTAATACAATAATTATGCACTGAACCTGCTCCTCGGGGCAATAATATTTTATGAAATATTAAATGTAGAATCAATATTTCAAAGAAAGTGGCCATGCACAACTGGTTGGTAGAAAAATCATGTGCATAATATTTATAATATTTAAATTTTTTTATATCGACAAAGTGTACGCAATATTAGGTGCACAAATTTAGAGTTTAATAATTATTTAGCAGAATTTTTTTTTGACATAATAATTATTATTATTATTATATATAATTATAATTATTCACTAACGCTTTGTGTCAAAAAAATTGTGCAAAATCAAATTATTTTTAATTGAAAAAAAAAATTATTACATTTTCAGTGTGCACAAAAAATGCCAACGATTCTTGTATGTAAATATGTGCACAATAATTGTGCATATTTCTAAACTCTGACAATAATTTTAAATTATTGTGTGCACAAAAATTAAATTGTGTGCTCAAAATGTTTGTGCCCAATACTTACGCAAAGTTTTGTTATAAAATCTTTAATTATGTTAATGTGCACAAAAATCTCGTGCATAAAATTTTATATTTTTTATTTTTGTTTTTCAAAATGTGTGCACAATATTCGGTGTACAACTTTGTAGCTTAGTAACTTTACATTTACATTTTGTGACAAAATAAAAACAGCACAAATATCTAATTGTTTATAAGTGTACAAATATCTATTGTACTTTTAATGTGCACAATAGAATATGTGAACAATTCTTATGTGCATAAACCATTCTATACACAAATATATTCTCAAACTTTAGTACTAGATAAGTGAATATTTCATAAATATCATATATTTTTATTTATGAATTTCTATTCCAATAAATCTAAATATAATGATTTATATAACGAATTGATCCAGAAAAGGGGTCTGACCCGGAACTATGCCCTTCACTGTAGCTGTAAGTAAGCAAGCTCAAAAAATAGTTCATCTATTATCTGCCTCTTTTGATAATAGGAAAAAACCTACGGCAGTTTTACTATTAAAATTAATAAAAATTTTCGTTTAGTCGTAATATAAATTATAACTAAATTATTTTATATTATGTTATTGCGATTGAAATTTTTTAAAATTTATGGTTTTGAAAACCAGTATTGACTTAAATGGATATTAATTTAACCTCTCCCTAGCTTGAGATAGGTTATTATTATTTCCGAAATGTGTCAAAAACTACTGCACATGCGTCATAGTTTACTGCTCATCTTTCCAAGTAAGTAATGATACGCTGTTACCACCCTAGTGGTCATAGAGCTGCAACGATGATGTAGAGCGGCAACTCGCTCATAAGTTCGCCCTCGATGTTGCAGAATAACCTTAAGTCGGGTTGCGGCAACGTTAATTCAATTAGGCGCTAAAGCGCTTAATATAGCCAAGGTCTGTTGCGCGATTCTCGTCGATGATTAATTATTAAGGATTACCTTAGGTGATAATAAATAGATTCAATTATATTAAATACTGTGACTTTTATTTCTTTTAACTGTTAGCGACTAAGTTTTAAAATAAACTGTATATTGTTCTGTAGATGATGGATGATTTTAGATAAACTGTGTTGACTTCTGTAGATTCCTGGAGTAGTTTCCTGAGGGAAGGTAAGTTGCTGATGCAGGAAATTGACCTCCTTATATACCCAGAGTGCGGGTAAAAAGTCCGTTAAAGGATGTCGTGCGCCATCTGGTGAGCATCCTCACTGTCGACGCGGAACCTGGCGATTGGTTCCCTCAGTTTGAATTCCAATGGAGGCGTGGCTTCGTCGTCGCCTCTTGTCTTAATCTGGCAGTTGTGGGACTGTGGATGGAGGGGTGATCCAGCCTCCCCTCTTGAAGACGAGTCGCTGTTGCACGATTGGTTCCTGGCGTTGCCCCTCATTTTTGCTGCGCAGTTTGATATGTAGTTATACTACGTCATACGATTAAAAATAAACTAATTAATGTTAATTATTCATGAACTTAATTGTTGTTTACTAATTAATTAATGATCTAGGATTCGAGTAATCCTAGATAATGCAGTTATTATCATTATTTGCTGCTAATTAATGATGATATTTCGTTAAACAATTCCCTTTGTTATATTAGATTTGTTACTTTACTATTACTTCAATTAATCGTTAATTAATTACTTTACTTTAAATAAACAGTAGAATATCTTCTGTTTTCATCAACTAAATTCATTTCGTTATTGATTCTTTATCGGTTGATTCAGGTTTATCCTCATTTCATTAGCCTAAGTACCATAATTTCTATTATTAATAATCTATGAGTTTATTTAGATTTATTGACTAATTCCGGTAGTTACTATGCCCTATTCTAGTCCTTATATAATTTAATATAGGATTATTAGTATTTTTGTACTTTATAAAATACTGAATAGGCAACGTTTAACGACGTATTATAATTTAGGTTATTTGGAGGTTCATTATCGCTGCATAAGTGGTATTCTCGGGTAGGGGATAATTACAGCTACCTATCAATGTATTATGAGCTTAATTGGTCAATTAGTTACGATGCATTGCTTCATTAGGTTAATTGCGTAACAAATTGGTTGGGCATAACGCAGACTCAACATTATTGTTGAGAAACCTTAGGAGCAGTTTCCACGTGGCGGGTTTCTCTCCGTTTATTTGGTGCTATGTTCAGGGCGGTGCGAGACCCTAACAACACTTTCGATTCCAAAATCAGGGAGTTTTTACGACCTTTCGGCCAGGGTAGGAGGAAAAAATACTTTTTTCCGAGATCATCGGAGACCGGAGTGAAGTTGCCGTTCTCTTCTCGCCGCTCGGTAACGTGACGACGACGAACCCAACTGGAACGGTCATCTTAGACCCGTAATTTCGGCAACGACGATGAATAATGAATATTTCTAATATTTATTACGAAAGGATAAAAATATTATCCCTAACCAAAAACGACTATTTCGAATTATTTTTATCCCGTCTACAAGAATATGGCAGAAATATTCGCTAAAAACATTTATTTCGGAAAATAAATTTTTTATCTTGTGAACTAAAAATTTTACATTAATTCTGACTATACCATTAAATTTTACTTACAACTTCACATCGAATGAGACCTGCTGCACTTTTATTTTTCTATCCAGTTCCGAATAAACTCATTCGCAAAGTAGTGAGTTGGGGCTGTGTCACTCTGTGTATGTATATATATAAGTGGATCGTAAGTTTCGGGGACGATCTTAACACTGGATTGCCTAAGGAAGTCATTTTGACTGCTTTTCAATTTCAATTAGACAACAATTATATATATAATGACACAGCTTCTTATAATTTTGTGACTTTTTGTACTACATATAAATGCCTTTATTAATCATTGCAGTTGCCTCCCCCTCCTTCATTTTAAGCAAATTTCTTTACACATTAGTTATTCTTTCACAATGAAGTCATTTTGACTACTTTAGTTTGAGTCTTCATAGTGTTAATTATGCATACACTGCGCAACAAAATTATCGCAACAAAATTTTTCATCGAAAAATTGACATTTTTCAAATGCTTGTAACTCGGTCAATTTTCATCGTATTGAGAGAATTTTTTTTTATTTTTGTAGGGAATTATGTGCACTTTCAGGAAAAAATGATATTCAATAGCTGCGAGACAATGCCACATTGCTATGTCTGAATCAGGCCTACCAACATTTTTTCTTAAAAAACGCAATAGATTGCTCGTTTGCCTGGTTTACCAAAAATTTTTTTTCAAAAAGCCACAAATACAATCTTAAAGTACACTTTCCAACGAGTATTAAAAAAAATCGATCCTCTACGATTTTTTTTGACCGAGTTATGCCATTTTAAAGATATTCCTATGTTTTAGCCAAATACCGTCAACATCAGCATTACCCGATACGTACCGCGAGACGTGGCACGAGATACCTCAAGATTCAATTAGAGCATGCATTAATATGCAACAACGTTTAGGAGAGGTAATTCGTCAGCGAGGTAGTAATACACGTTACTAAAGGTCTTAGACGCATAGGGTTTGGAGTAAAAAATACTGCGGAAGTGACGAGCCGCACGGTCCCTAATGTAAGAAATGGTTCACATAATCGGCCATTTTTCAGGGCCACAATGATGCGTAAGTCCGACCAACAACCTCCTCGCAGTACGTATTGGGTACTGCTGATGTTGGCGGTATTTGGCTAAAACATAGGAATATCTTTAAAATGGCATAACTCGGTCAAAAAAAATCGTAGAGGGTCGATTTTTTTTTAATACTTGTTGGAAAGTGTACTTTTAGATGGTATTTGTGGTTTTTTGAAAAAAAAAATTTTGTTAATCCAGGCAAACGTGCAAACTATTGCGCTTTTTAAGAAAAAAAGTTGGTAGGCCTGATTAAGACATAGCAATGTGATTTCGCAGCTATTGCATATCATTTTTCCCTGAAAGTGCACATAATTCCCTACAAAAATAAAAAAAAATTATCTCAATACGATGAAAATTGACCGAGTTACAAGCATTTGAAAAATGTCAATTTTTCGATGAAAAATTTTGTTGTGATAATTTTGTTGCGCAGTGTATATATATTATTATAATAAAGATTATGGTATAAAAAACGTGAGGAACCAGTCTGACCGCATAGTTTTGATTTCGAAGGGAAATTATTGGTACAAGAGTTTTGTAATGGTTGTAACTTTTTTTATGCGTTTATTATAATAAATAAAATTGTTTATAATATAAGAAAAAATCAGTTAGACCTCAGTTCAGTGGAACAGAGGTAGTCAGCAGCCATTCCAAGTGCAAATATTATACATAATAATTAATGAATATACACAGTTTCAGCCATGACAAAACTCTTGCACCGATATCTCCCATTTGACATCTTTCGCGACGTGCTGACTGGCCGTGTTCCAAAATTATGAGGTTTGACTGGTTCCTCGCTTTTTTTTTATATACTATAATTAACATCTCTGCCAATTTTCAGCTATAACAAAACTCTTGTAATGCATGTCGCCATTTTACATGCTTCAAAGCGCGCCGCCCCCATGTGTTCCAATACCTGACGATCGAAGTAGGTACTGACTCATGTATACCGTCAATACTAAAACATCCAAAAGTTAGCCATGACAAAACTCTTGCAGATTTTTGTCTCCAGCTCTCGGGCTATAGACATAATTATCGATTTACACCCCTAGACAAAGTATAATATGACTATATATAGCGTCGTAACCACTTTCAGCGTTGGATCGTATTTTTGTACGTATTTGTATATATATATAGCGTAGTAACCACTTTTTTCAAAAATTGTTTATGTGTGTTACAATCTAGAATTTTGAGATAAAGAATTTAGTATATGCTACAAAAACTTAAATGATTGATTTTTTGTTAAAAAACTAACCTACTATGAAAATTGAAATTGCGAAAATGTTTTTAAATAGAAGTTATATGTAGAGAAAACACATCGTGCGATCTACATATCAGTAAAAATTTTAAATGTGTATTTGAATAATTTAATCTTCTTGCAATTTTCATTAACTTTACAAAGCTAGATTAATAATGCCGTCATAAATAAGTTTAACTTTATACAAAAAATAAGATTTATTCAAATTGCTCTTAGTAGTTAAAATCTTAATCAAGAACGAGACAGAGTTATATTCAACGGTCTTATCTGGAAAGCGTTGTTGTACTTGATCAACCATTGAGCGAACTCCTTTGTCTCTGTGACGAAGGTGCCTGCTCATTACTCCTCTTTCTTTTCCGGGCATCTTAGTGATCCAATGCCAATGTTAATTAATGTCGAAGCTATTGTTCCTCGTTGGTTTCGTTAAAGGTGTGAAAGGATTCAAGTGATCATCAAAGAACAAATAGATAAATACTGCAACTTTTTTTATTAATTCTTGTTGCGACGTTTCGATGGCTTAGTATACGTACATATACCATCCTCATTTGGCAAAAAACTCCGTACAGTAAATAAGAGTTTATACGTATATTAAAACAATTGGAATCAAATAATTTCTTTAAATAAACTATATTTTATTTATTTATTTTATTTATTTATTTATTAATACCAGAAGAAAATATACAATAAATTGCACATAATAACACATTACAAAAGTAACCCAGCAGAGGAAAATCTTTTCCTGTTCGCTGGTCTGGCTCTATATAAACTAAAAGACTTACAAACTAAAATACTAAAATAACTCATCGCTGTTGTATTCTATGCAAAGTGCACTTCGCGTCTTAATTTCTAGTAACATAGTTACTAGGTTAAGTCGTGTATGTAAATTTGCATGTACCATATGTATTGTAGTTCTTCATTTCCAATACCTAATCAACATTGCACTTGCTTTTGTAAACATCTCTGTTGATGCATTCCTGCTTGTCTTCTATATTTCTTTCTCGAAGTTGTTTAATCTTGCGGGACATGTCAGGCCAGCTGAACATGTCATACGATAATGTGGGAACATTTTGCTATTTATCGAATTCTTCTTTTGCTTTATTTATGATCTTATTAAGAGTTCAACGTAATTTATAGCACTGCGTGGCATAAATCCGCACTTATGTCACGCCTATCCGTGACCTAAGTAGTCCATTATGGCACGGATAGGCGTGACATCGGATTTATGCTAGCCAGTGCTATAAAATATTGTTCGATACTCGTGTGCTAAGCAGCCCTTCAAAGCACGGCGTTTAGCGTCCTCGCTACGCTCGGGTGTTAATACACGCCGTGCCGTAAAGTGTCACTTAGGCCACTAGTATCGTAATTTACTATTTTATAATCTTCTTTTTTATTTTAATTATTTGGATCATATTTCCAAATCTTAGAAAGTTTTTCCTTGTTCTTGCATGATATTATAATTGCTTTTGTTATCCAATTTTTTCCCGGTCTCATATTATTTTTATCATTTTTATTTACATATTACTTATTTACATTTTACTTAGACATATTTTAATTTTTTCCGTTAGATTATTGAGTGCAAGATTTGGATCCGAGATAATAATGTTGTCTATCCAGTTGATTGTATTAGCTATGTTGTTTAACTTGTTTTAGTATACTTTTTTTCCAGTGTAATTTTCCTTTTTTTTTTATTTTCTTTATAGACATAATAATGGGATAATGGTCAGTAAATGGCACTTGTAGTATGTAATTCTTATAATTTATGTTATTTAATTTGATAAAAAAATTGTCAATGCATGATCCATTATTATTGTCGATATCAGATGGTTATATTCTTGTGGCTTGGGCAGTATCCATTCATTAACAATTCTTGTAGAAATTCTTGGTCTAGTGGATCTTCATTTAATATATCACAATTAAAATCTCCGACTAATATATTATTTTTAAATATTTATTATGCTTCAATAAATCTTTAATGTTTAATAAAAATTCAGTCTTATGTATGTCGTGAGATCTATAAATTGCTGATAATACTATTACTTTCTTATTCATTAGTGTAATTTTGGAGTTAATTATTTTAAGTTTGTTAATCTGTAGGATCTCAGTTGTTTTTGTAAGATTATCTCTAAAATAAATTACTACTCCGTCCGATCTATTTACTCTACTATTATTATAATACATTTTGTAATTTGGAATATTGAAAATTTTATGATGCTCTAACTTCCATGTTTCAGTGCAAACAATGATGTTTGGTTTAACTTTTAAATTATTTAAAAATATTAATAAGTTATGATAATTTGCGTTTAAACTTCTAACTTTTATACATAGTATGCATTCCTTATCCTTAATTAAATGTGTGTTTAAATTATCTAGGCTGTCTATTATTATTTCTTTGTTAATAATTTCATCATGTATATCATTTTCCTTACTATTAAGCATTGTTCGCTCTTGCTACTATATATGCTGATGTCGTAGTTGAGCCTGTCGATCTTGCAATTCGTTGTCTGTTGGTATTGTTGCGCTCGAATGCATTTACTACTTGTTGCAGGCGCGGGTGCTCTACCTTACCGAAGTAGCGTTGATACGTTGGCTCTAGTGGGTAGTCTGTTGTTTCAACGAATTTTTTAATTTTATTTTTTAGCATGTTACATTGATCAGTATCTAATGCCGAGTGCTTTGTGCCATAATTTGTGTTGAATTTCCTGTTCTGATATTCACAATTTGGACACTTAAAAGTCTCTGAGTTGCATGTCTATGCTATGTAATTACCTGCACATTGCGTGCACGTAGCTTGATTGGTACCTTTTTTGCCACTCTGTCCGAATCTCGCGCACTTAGGACACGGATTTGTGTTGATGATATCAAATACTCTACAGTTTTGATATCCAACGAACAGCCTGTTCTTGTTTTCACGAATTAGTTTGTATATGCTAGGTGTGACTTCGATTAATGCTGTTATTAAATTTGCTTTATTGGCATATGAATATATCACTTTACACTTATCATCACTGTTGTTAAAATTCCTTTGATTTATGTCATTCTCTAGCTCTGTATTATTTTAAAATATTTTATCTATTGCTATTAGTTTCATTTTCAGATTGCTTATTTGTTCTTTCTACACTTTGGCATTATTTTGTAATTTTTTATGCTAGATCTTTTTCTATATAATTATTAAATTATTTTAACACACCTAATAAATAGTTAATGTTTTTTTAAATAAATAAAACTGCAAAAAGAATTGACTATGTTAAACATTATATTAATAAATCGATTAAAAACGCGGAACAAGGAAAAACACTTACAACCTCAACTCTCACACAAGTTTTTTGTAATTTCCTTCTATGTCGATTAGAGTTCCAAAGCCTTGTTCTGTTAATTGTGCTTTCACAAGGGTCGACCCGGTGTAGTATGATATTTGTAGTATGACGTTTTTGTAAATTTATTTCCTTTAAATAAATTGATTTCTGTATACTGCACACTGTGATAGTACTATTAATTATAAGACTGACTTACTGTGATAATTCTTTAGTTTTTAGGATTTTGTAATAGTGACTGTGATATCACTGACAATAAGTGTGCAATATTTGATTTGATTTGATTTGATTTGTATCATTGTTTTTCCATTTTGTAAGAAACTTGCAAATAAATTCATATCTATCTATCCATCTTTCCATCTCCCTCCCTCTCTCTCTCTTCCTCCCCCTCTCCCTTCACCCCCTCTCTCTTTTTTCCGAAAACTAATCGCAGTTTCGTCACGCTGTTATTGCGACCTCTCCTATGCGCGTTTTCGAATACGCGTGTGTCGGTACCTCCTGGCACCTGCATATGTGTGTCTGTTCGGGGCTCCTCTTACTGTAACGGGCTCTTTACCCCATTACAATTTAACGCGTAAGAAATCAAGCGAGCTATAGCCTATTAGAATGTAGGCCCCTAGTTATAAAGTTCTAAAACTTTCACAGTGACACAAAAAGAAGGCAAATCCTAGGCATTTACACTCTACCTTCACAGCTCACGAATTTAGTATTATAACAAAAAAAGAAAAGAAAAAAATGATTCGCTGATTTTCGTATTTTGGATTTATAATTTTTTATACGTAAAATAAAAAATAATTCCTAGCCTTTTGCATCTCAAGCCCGCACTTAATGAGTTAAATATTTTAATTCAAAGAAAACGTTATTTGATTTTCATATTTTAGATTTATAACTTTTAATACATAACAATATTTGTCACGAGCTTAGTATTTTAACGCGAAGAAAAGAATGTGGCAGTGATATTCGGACAGGCAATGATGTTTGAAGAGCAGCTGTAGTCGCGACTGCGGTAGGTAAAGATTGAGGGAGAGATAGAGGAGTCAACGAAGGGGAGGAAAGAAGTAGCGGATCTCAAGTTCGTTGCAGTAGAGGCAGCTGCTAAATGCGAAGCGGCGGGCACTTGTAGAACGAATAGAACGGAAGCATCGGGGAATGTAAACAGCGGAGTGCTTGGAAGATTTAGCAGGCCATTTGACGTTGAACCATAAAGTATGGCATTCTGGGATGTGCCGCCATGATTTATGCCAGACATCATATCGCTCTCGTTATCCTGCTCGTTCGTACTAGATTTAGAAGATCTTGAACGAGAAAATATTTGATTACAGCACCTTCGCACACCTCTAATAAATATATACTTTCGCGGACAACATGGACCAAACGCCATCTTACATGCATTACAAATGACAATGTCATGTTTAATCGGTTTATTACACTTGTCACAGGTCGGCATTCGTACGAACTCAACTCTGTTCCAGTAGCACAATTCCCGCTTATGAGAAGACCATATACACTTTACGCAAAAACATTTATTCGTACTTGAAGTGCCAAAACGTAGCAGTACTTCGAGGTCAGGCAAGAGCAGGAAAAATATATTCATTAACTTAATTTTAGGTATAAAAATGTATTCATTTACTTCTAAGATTCTTTTTTTAACATACACACATACACATATATTTGCTGCACGTCTTTTAAAACTAAGTGAAATATGAAATACAATAAAAACATATATTTTTACAAAGTTATTAAAATGTCATGTATTAATAGGTTCAAGAAACCCGTAGAATGATTGACGTGATGATAGGAAATATTATAATTGTAATACAAATTCAAAGCAGAGTACTGCTGCACACAAATTAAGGTGAGTTTTACCTTTACACACACATATATATATATATATGAATATGTGCAGGGCTATAAAATGCATTTACCGTTCGGAATCGACGATTTCTCGTGATAAGGAGAGAGATAGGGATGGATAGATAGATAGATAGATAACTCTTTATGTCTTTATATTATAAAAAGTTTTCGCCGCTGTCGCTGTTCAGTCTATGGAGACCCACCTTAATTTTGCAACCCCTCCTTAAATTTGCAGCCCGTCCTTAAATTTACTTTTTTAAAACTAATCTCTCTATATTTTCTTTATTGAAACGATATTATTTAACTGAATATTTAAATTTATTAATAATTCCAGGTTTTTCGGTACATAAGTTAGTTCTAAAAAAAATGCTATTGTAATGTTAATTCGAAATTTAAGTGATTAAATTGTAAAAATTTAATATTATAGTAGAAATTATAACTAGTAATTAGAAAGGTTTAACAATTCTTGTAACTAGGATACTTTTAGATACCGGTGAACATACGTCTTTAACTTTTGTATTATACCGAAGACCATTATCAAATCACATGGCCAAAGTTTTGAAAAAGTAGGGATATATTTATATAAACCATTGATTCACACGAACAATTGTACGTAGCAATTTTAAGATAAAAAAATGCAAATCAAAGGACCCCACAGAATCCTTATGGGAAATGGCTTTCGGCTAATTTTTTTGTAACTATCGGAAATGATAGTTCTTAACACGTGAAACAAAAGTCTCCATGGGCTCAAAGCCCGAAAGTTCTTAGTTTAAGAGCTACAGCCTATCAAAGTCGAACTTTTTGATACGTACGCTGTATAGCTTGCATACAGAAATGATTTTCTTGTTGGATATATATAAATATATATAAATCCAACAAGAAAATCATTTTATATATGTATATATATATTAATATAATCATTCTATATTATGGAAGATTTTGAGTAAGCAGCTCACAATGTGTGTGCATATGTTTTCGTGCCTTAATGGGTAACACTATTCAATAAAGTCATTAATTACTTCAATTCCAACATTCTGAGCATTTCGATTTACATCATCGAATGTGGTATTGAGCATCGATTCATCAGGATACCTGATTATCTGTTGGAGCCAAAAAATACTTTTATAATTCTTAATGATATATTACATATAGGAAGGTATAAACAACATTTTTACAGAAATAGTTCCTTTTTCAGCCGCTAGATGGCGACGACAATTTTTTCAAACATGCAGTCAAAAAAGTAAGGCTTAGGATATATAGGGAGGTGCATTTTCTACTTTTATCCACTGCTATATATAGTATATATATATATTCCGCTGCTTAGGAGATACCCTAGTTATCTGATCAACAGTCCTTTTTAGAATAGTTAGCGAGCTGTTCATCGGGAGCGGATAAGGTGTCGTGATTGTTTGTTCTACGGTACTTTTAAGGATAGTAGAGCATAGTATCCATCGGGATCTTTGGGTTCTTTCTTCGGCTCGTATAACAGTCCTTTTTAGGATAGTTAGCGAACCAACAAATAATCAGGTATCCTGATGAATCGTTGCTTAGTACCACATTCGATGCTGCAAATCGAAATGCTCAGAATGTTGGAATTGAAGTAATTAATGACTTTAATGAATAGTGCTACCCATTCAGGCACGAAAACATATGCACACATGTGAGCTGCTTGTTCAAAATTTTCCGTAATATAGAATGATTATATTAATATATATATAAATATAATGATTTTCTTGTTGGATTTATATTTATATATACAAGAAAATCACTTGTATATTCAAGCTATACAGCGTACGTATCAAAAAGTTCGACTTTGATAGGCTGTACCTCCTAAACTAAGAACTTTCGGGCTTTGAGCCCATGGAGATTTTTGTGTCACGTGTTAAGAACTATCAATTCCCATAGTTACAAAACAATTAGCCTAAAGCCATTTCTCATAAGGATTTTGCGGGGTCCTATTCAAAATGCCACTGACAATAAAGATGAAATTAAAAATATTGTATGAAATGAAATATTATAAATATTAGGTAAAATTATGTAAACATTATATTAAAACTTGTTACTTATACTTGTAATAATTTTTATTTTTTTTTTTATATTTTCAGGAATGAAAAATATCATTGTCAATATTATAAAAGTGAATTTATAAATTGTCAAAATTTAGAAGTACATGTAATTCGAATGCATAATATTAAATGTAAACATTGTGGATTAGTTTATAAACATCAAAAGTATTGTTTTACGGCATTCAAAAAAAATGTTTTAGAAATTATAATTTTAAACGACATCAAGATGTACATAATAATTCATAGAAAAAATTTTAATGTTTACATTGTAACAAAAAATTTAATAGAAAAGACAATATTAAAACTTATATTGAAAGTCGTAATAAACCGAAAATTTAGAAATTAACAAAAAAAGTTATGAAACTTTGTATTATTTAATTTTAATAAATTATCTTATTCAAACTCAACAATTATTTGATTTTTGAAACAACTCAATACTATTTAATCAATAATTATATTCAATAATTATATTTTATCTACAACGTAACATCATAATATGTATAACATAACATCATAATACATATAACAATAAAAAGATTGAAAATGGGGGGTGGGCGCGTAGCCCTCCTAGTTTTACTACAAAGTAAATATATAAAATGTTCATATAAAATAGTTAAATATGATATATACATTTGAAAATATAAAAATTTGGTTTGATATACAGTATCACAGTCGTTTACATCATAATGATTATAAGTATATATACGAGGCGTTTCACGTCAACTGCCCCAGCGCGGCGCGCGAGCGCCAAATCCGGCTATTTTCAACTCATACTATTTGTACTAAAATGTACCTTAAAAAATTCAAGAATAACAGTTTTTGACGTATTCTTTCAGCTTTCTGATGGTCTAATCAGTTTTTTGAAAATTTTTCATTTTCACCTTCAAAAATTACAAAACGTCTTATATCTCAAACAGTAATTTTAACAGCAGTTTAATTTTTTTTGTTGACTATTTAGATCGAAAGCTGAGCATTTTTTACTTAGAAATAGATATTTTTCAAAAAGTGCTTAAGATGTTTTGATCAAGAAATAGAGCGCGAAAGAGAAGATGCAGCGAACCTCCTGCGCGCGGCACAGCGCGCGGCAATGCAAGCTTTATTTAATCCTCTCGGCTTGCATATCGGAATTTTCAACCTGTATAAGAATCATTGCACAGAAAGTATAAATTAACATTGATTTTGTATCTTACTTTCGAAATTGTTTTGAATTTCTGCTAATGCAATAAAGTATTGAATTTCATACCATCTTTTAAGCATTTGATAATTATATCATTGGTGATTCTTTTCTTCAATATTTTTGTTTCTTTATTAAATCAACTAAAATGGATTCAACTTGGAAATTGAAATGCATAAATCCTTTTAATAAAAATAATCATATTTCATCTAAAGATTTGTTTCATTTTCCAAAACTTTTAAGAAGTTCATATCTCTTAGTACCAGAAAAAGCAAAAATTTGTTCTAGCTGTCGACGCCAAATTTATAAACAAAAATCAAGTTTAACTCAATCCGAAGTTAAAAAAGCTAAAATAGAATGCAAAGCTGAGTATCACAAAGCTGGAATTGCAATTCTTGAACAAGTAAAGAAAAAAATTTCAGTATCATTCAGCAAGCAAGAGCGAATTCAATTATTAACTCTTGCTCCTGAGTTTTGTTCTCGCAGAGATTTAATGCGAGAATTCGGATGTAGATTCTCCCAAGTCGAGATGTTCCCTCGGTGACGCCAGCATAGAGACTGACTGCGTCGATGGGGTGTAGCTAGGCTCCCACCACCGCTTTCTCCCCCACTACAACTGTATATTTTGCAAGTTTGCAAAATTCAGCTAGCCCCCACTACCATCACATACCCCCACCAACTACAACTGCATATTTTGCAAGTTTGCGAAAACCAGCATGGCAACTACTATCGCTATTATTATTATCATTATTACTACTTTCAGTGTAAGTATATTGACTTTTATATAGAAAAACAGTAATTAATAATAATACATGAATTCCAAAGTTAAATAAATAATTTCAAATATATAACGATTAAGTGATTGCGACGGATGATAGGATAGGTCGAGGGGTAGTACAAGGTAAGTAGTTAAAAAATAGATTGATAAATATTTTTAACAACATTTATTGTCATTATTTATGTACAGATTCATTTAAGAATATAACCAGAGACCGTAAGTATAAGTTAGAAAATTCATACACGACGATATATATGTCTTCGGTTGCCATATGTACATTAAACTCCTTTAAGGAGTTCTCTAGATTATTTACAAAACTATCATCGATAGATCGTAGCGTATACTCTATGTTTCCGCTACTAAAATAAGTATATTGCGAATTTTCGTCGTTCTGTATTTTCTCTTTAGCATAATTTACAAGTGAATCTAATATACAATTAATACATTTTGAAACGTCTAACAAATATTATATTCTAGAATCTATACATTGGGTGAGAGCTTTTAGCCTCTCAAAGGTAAAACGTTTAAATACAAGTGATTTTCGAAAGCGCTTCTTTGCAGGTTCACCACCATTAGCTTCCTCTTCCCCATCAGGTATTAAATCAAAAACCTTATCAGAGTAACTTATCATGTATCTAATAGTATACCCAGGAATCGATATGCGCTGATCCACCAGCTCTTCCTCGTTGTACGCCCGAAAATACTTATTAATATTTTCAAACTGTTGCTTGAGACCCTCTCAAGCATCGAGTGAGAATGGGAACCCAGAAAAGTCTGATGATCCACTGATGCGTACAATCGGTCGGAAATCTTTCGACCCAGCAGAAACATTTTCTAAGCCGATGAGGATAATCTTTCCAAAGGAGATGTTCAAGCCATACATCATAGGCAGAAGCTGGTGACAGCGGTATGCTTGAGTAGAAGTTGCCATTTTTCTCTTCTTCTTCTTCTGTACTGATTAGACGACTGTTCGACGGTGGCAGTCGGAGACTGTGTGGCTACAATGCCTCAAGAAGCCACTATTTATATACCAAAATCAGTAGTCCTGTTGGTGGGGATCCAATGAGAGATTCGTTGTAGGGTGCTTATACGGCACTATCAAGTTCCAGCACGTTTTAGGTTCAATTACATATTACCATATATACCATATGTGTATGCATTTAGCCGAAGAGGTATAGCTCGCAATAAACGTGTGTAACCATCGCCCGTCACGTACGGTTGACAAATACTACTAGAGACCATCAGCACAGAAGTTAAACTATTTACAAGATTCACAGGTCGGCTGCCAATAATGCAGTTTTCTTCCTTATCCTCACAAGATATTAATTGATTATCTTCGAGTCCCAGTATTCTGCGCAATTTTTTCGATAGCGTAAAAGTATGTATATAGCCTGCGCAATCAGTGGTACAATTGCATGTAACTTGTACGTACCCACCGCACTGTATTTCAAAATGTAAATGATCTTTCACATTACTCAGGCTATTTATTTCTGCCAGAAGGGCGTCAATGTCGCGATAAACACCCGGTTTCACCCAGCAGAATGTCTCAATGTCTTCCTCATAGTGTAGATCGTTCGCCGAAACTTGTCCACGATTCGATTTTCTCACGTACACAGCGCCCTCCTTCTTATCGCCGCTTATGTGCTGAAATGTGAGAGGTATTTGAATCTCTATAAGACCCACACACCACTCACCGTGTAGGCAAAAGTTTTGTGGTAGCTGCGTGGTGAAGTTCGTGGGTGTATCGTCAGGGTATACATACACACTATTATTGCTCGATAGAACAATGTAAAATTTGTCCCTCATTGTAAACTTTCCAAATCTTTAGTGAATATCCAAGAGTTTAATTTTTCAGGATACCCTTTCCAACTCACAAAGTATTGCTTTCTTATCCGTTTACCTTTACTCTTTAGGATCTTCTCGATCTCAAAAGTATCCTCTGTCAAATTTTTCCTCACTTTGCTTAACTGCTCCTCATAAAAAAAAAAACATCAATTTTTTCACCACTGAGATCCTGCACGAAATAGACTACCGGCTGTCGCAAAGAGTCGATTCGAGTAATTTTAAATAACTCCAATGTCCAACCACCCTCGTATGCTTTATCAAAGGCTTTACTAGCACGACTGACACGCACTAAATCAACAATGCTGTATTTAGGCTGACGTGATTGCTTGACACAGTAGCGCCTCCTCAAATTTTGACGGGCTATGGATGCATTATATAAGGTTACTTTAGCAGGTATCATTTTTATCCCACTGTGCCATGAATTATTGTAGGCCTGAAGAATATTATCTAACACGCCAATGTAGCGCCTAGTATGGAAATGCGTAGAATAACGCCACAAACGACCTTTCAGTGTTCTAATAAAACGTTTGGCTACGGCTGCCTTGACATTCGGATCCCGAGCAGTATGATAAATAATGTTTCTCTTTTTCAATAGTTGCTGTACTTCACGGCCTATAAATTCTTTACCTTTGTCTGTCTGTAAATATATAGGGTGTTGTTCTCTTGCGTCGCCATCGTTATTTTTTTTCGCTAGAATGCGCTCAAACGCCTCTGCGACAGCTTTAGATGTCTTGTCTAAAAGAGACTCCGCCCACGCATACTTTGAGTGCACATCTATGACTACAAGTACATAGGCGTATCGATCGTTATAGGTCTTCAAAGATCTAAAATCAGCTAAGTCGGCCTCCCACACGTCGTTAGGACTAAATACATTGTAGATACGTCGTGGGAATCGATGTCGCACCAGTCTGTGCAGATTGTGAGAATCCTGAGCGTCGAGCCATTGCGAAATCTGCCCCGGACTATATTTTTTGCTTACGTCACGTGCAACTTTATACCCGCCAGCATATGCTGAAGGGGCAGGCAGATCGTAATAAAGATGTTCATGCGTCTTCTCCATCTGACTTTCTCTTACTCACTGATCTTTTATGTTTCCTGCCACGCTTACTTGTAACAAGATTTCTAATACGTTTATAAAACTTATCAAATGCAATTTTGCTGACCATGCAAAAAACAGTCATCATGGCTGCTGCTTTCTCCTCGCGATCCGACGTTTCGGACAACATGCGCGAAAAGGCACACTCAGCTAATAGACGGTCAGCTTTGGTATGGTCTTGATTACTTTTATCAGAGTACGCAATATCATGCTCGAGGCATGCTCTGTCTAGTGGATTTATGCCTGTTTCACCACGTGCCAACCGCTTTTCAAGATGCGTACCTGGGCCTAGAAATTCGTAGCTCGGTAGATGCATCTCAAAGGGTACAATACTGATCAAGGCATCTGTGAAAGATTTAGAGGACGACGATGGTGTAGACATGTTGTTTATAGTGCCCTCTACGCCATCTCGTCGTCCCCTAGGCGCATCCATGGTTCCAGTTGCAATTTTGACGGTTTTATCAATCGACTTTTCTTAGGCTGTAGTGTTGGTGTTTTTTGTACAATATAATTCCACCCTCTCCTCGTGATTTTTTCTTTTCCTTTTTTTCACCTTTTTTATAGCCTAAATAGGACGAATCTGTGTCGTTGACGCCAACAATTACCCCCAATACCTCTTCTTTATCATATCGTGAGGTTCGTCTTGAGACACGAAAGAATCCTCTGATGACGACAATGCCTCGACAGCGTTCCAGAGAGTCTTATTACCTACGAATTCCCTGGGCACGTGTGCTTCTCGAAGTATGCGTGCAAACTGATCGTATCCGCGCGGTGGTGGCTTATTTCTATGCTTCATAGCATCGTTGACAAGGTCGATAATGTTTGCTCCACGAGTAACACTGCTATCTATCGATATTACACCGCGATCATCCCATTTGATTTGTCGGTGTTTCGCAATAGTTTAATTAAATTTGCAGCATTTGCGGCATACTTCGTGGGGATGGGTTCGAGAATGTCCAGATTATCCGATGAATTAGACTCGATGGCGACGTCTTCCTCTTCGCGTGTGTTCGTATCGGAGATTTCCGTGTCTGGTTTGCGTGAAATACTGTTGATCGATGTGTCGTTGGCATTTCTAGCATCGGTAGTGGCTGTTTTAAAATGTAAAAACCTCTGCAGTGCTTGCTCGTACATAGAACATTTTTCCCTCTCCTCTATCGGTAAAGTTAAAATTTTACTCATATCCTCGTCGAGGCGCGATGTTGCCGTTCCGGGGGTTTGGACACTTTTACCAAAGACTGTACTGAGACATGGCGCTGTTGTTGCTGGCAAATATCGCTTTACCCTCTCAATGCATTCTTGGGGGATCAAAATCATTTTTCTTGCGTGTTCCATATCTACAATATAGGTTTCACTATTACGGGCACGATAGCCTCCGTCTTAATCAGCAAATTTTTCCTTGCCGTCAGACTACTGTTTGGCGTAGCAAGTTTTCGCAGGATAGGCGCGTGTTTTCGTAATCTGTTTCTATACAGTCTGCTGAGAGGTATATTACCCCGCAAAATATTTAAAGCGCTTTCGCAAATGTAGGTGACGAGTTTGGAATCCGCTTTGCGTAGAAGTGCGATCCTCTGATGACTATCGATGTGGCACAAAACTCTAAATATATCGAAGTATTTTCGCCTTATTGGGTAACGATTGCGACTACGTGCTGTCAGGCCCGTCACAGACGAATGACTGGCACGTCACTCGGCGATGCCGTGTTTTTTATCTACCCTTCTCTGCTACCACTGCCATGTGGCTCATATACGTACTGATACTCGTCAAAGGGAAAGACGCACGTGCGAAATCGGCAATTTTCTGGTGTCTCCTGTTTCAGATCTATGAGCAGATAACTTTACGGTGTGGATACTGCATCCATGTAGGCCTCTTGCAAGAATTTTGGCCGCTCCGGGCAGAGCTGTCGTGACAGGTGTTGTATTTGTGCACGATCTCGCGGATTCTTGAAAATAACTATGTAATTTGAGTTTAAGGAGATTTCACGCTGACCGCGATGAAAGAGATTTTGCGAATGAATATGATGCTCAGATTATTGCGATGACTGCCCTTGGTAAAAAGATTGGCCACCGCACCACACGACGATTCCCGCATTAGATCGTTGAGAATCAGGAGTTTAGGCCCGGGATCCGTAGTGTAATCCTCGCTCTTTGGCAGACCTTCGTGAAATTCAATATTTTCACCAAATTCCTTCTAAGTAGGCTGCCATTCGCTGTAATAGAGCAATATTCGGCCAAGCGGGTTGTCACTCATACGATCAATGTACTTGAGAAAATTCTTTACAAACACCGTTTTACTACTCGATGTGGGCCCGCAAATCATCGGATGTCCACGGAAGCTTCCAGCGTACATCCATTTTTACGACTAACCAGTTCATACTCTCGTCGGTTGTACTTATATAAGGTCCTCTCGAAGAAGAAGAAGAAGAAGAAGAAGAAGAACTTGACGTGGGGGGCGCGCGCGCGCGTGGGAGAGACACCCCGCCGCGGCCGCTTCGCGATTGCGCGAGCGTCTCTAGCGCTCGCCAAAGGCTAGCTATATTACTTGCATAACTAGTGAAACCATGTATTTTTGCTATCTGTCAGTGTGTGTGTGTGCGTGCGCGTGTGTCTGTGTGTTTTAGATTTTATAACCGTAAGGATAACTTCTTTTGGGTGAAACAAAACACCGTTTAGTATAAATGGGCTCGCAAATTTTACATTCACTCTGTGTTATGACGTCGTGATGTGTTGTACGCCTTGTCTCGTCATAAGATACAAAGAACGGAGATATTATGCCCTTTACGAGTTTATGCACGGAGTCAAAATTAATTTTCTCGCTTGCTGCAGAGTTTAAGCGTATACCCTTTACCTTGCAAACGCAGGACTCTGTGCCATCGGATGTTAAAAATTTATAGGCATAAAATTTTGGGCCACCCGAAGCAAAGGATATTATGTGCGTACCATTGCCGTAGCCTGCCAATTCGTCAGTAAGATCACCTAGGAATGGGCCTGTTGATGGCTCGTAAGCGTCACTGCCCTCTTTATGTACGTAAATAATTGAGTCCGTATCATAATACAGGACGCATTCTCCTAGTGGGTCCCTATATGAGAAAAGTTTTAATCGGGCAAGCGCTGTGGTGTATGCTGCGACGACAACATTACATAATGACGAGGCTTCAGTAGCGCCATCTTTGTAGTGATAGTTCACATAAATAGTGTTATCATCGATTGGCAGAACAGAGTTTACTTCGATATCGGGACTGACAAGCATTTGAAGCAGTTTTTCTGGCTCACCAGCTAGCATCTCAGTCTTCGACATATTCTCTTTTTGACCAAACTTGCCCCACAACGAGTCAGACACAGTTTTGCCACCGACCGTAATCCTGCATTGAATTCGATCCGGTCTGTATCGAGTTTAATACCCTCCTGACGCTCAAATTCAACAATATGGCGGTTCTTCAGATCCTCGTCATTGTTGCACTCTGGTGGATACCCCGAAGCGTATGTCTTTTCGACAAAAAATTTGTCTATGTAAGCATGAAAGAGACCACCTCCGCCTGTCGCTCTACTAAATTGTGTAATTTTATACGACTATACTTCAAGCACTTTTCGAACAATGTAACCCAACTCCACTGCTTTTTTCACCTCGTCTGCAACCCACGTGCCGATAAAAACTCGCTCCTCCGCATCCTCGTGACTGCATTCGTTTTGAGCCTGTGTCTCGGCACACGAGCGACCTAGCGGGAACAACAGTCTGCTATGCATTTTCACAGGCAGTACAGGATGATAGAGGCTTCTTGGTGGCAGCACTTCGCACATAATGAAGCCTTCGATACCTGACACATCGTTATTGGACCCTGTCAGCTGACGGCACTCCTCTTCGCCAATGTAGAGAGTGGGATGATCGACAGGGTATCGGCCATATTTGCAGATGTATGGGTTCGGGTTGGGTACAGCGAGCACACATCGACGTATCTGATCGTTTCTCCCTCTTTGACGTCATATGATTTCACAGTGTTGCCTGTTCGGCCGCCAAAAAACACATCTCGAGGATCAAGCGGTGAGTGCCATTTTTGTGTTTTCTTTCTTTCTTTCTTTCTGAAGCAAGACATATGCTTTTTACATTATAACTTACAATTATCCGACATTTGCCTGTACAACTGTGAATTTTCAATTTTTTTTAAAATACTTTCTTTCCAATAAGATATTAACTGTGCAACTGAGAATTTCTATACCTTTTTGAATGTAGTCGAAAATATTTTAATATCAAAACGGGGTTAATGGTAAATTTCGATACTAGTACGATAAAGCGATCTAACTTGCTCGTGTTCAAACGTTCATACATGTGGGTTGTGGAATCTATTTCTCACTCATGTATCGAACCACGTTTTATGACACAACTTGTGAGAAGCTCAATTGAAAGCATGCGTCTTTTTTGACCTCATAAGATTAATGATAGTAATTTAATTTTTATTATTCGGCTGTTATACACGTGCAAAGCTACTTTCTGCGAGAGATAAAACAATCAATTAGGATTATCAAATTATTATACTTTCATAGATTCTTCAATTACTATTCAAATAAAAGTTAAGTAAATCTTGTATTTATCTAAATTTAAAGCTTCTAACTTTTCAATTTGAGATCTTTGATGGGTAAAGGGATCAGAGCTTAATGTTTACTTAACTTTTAAGTATTAAAGCATACCTAAGTTTTCGACAATGATTGTAATGGCGAGGAAAAGACTCTGTTTAAATAAATTAAATTTACATATTAGCTGAACTAGCTTGTAAGACTGAGAAATATTTTATCCTTTGCGAATGAATTTAAAATTTTAAAGCGTCTTATTTCGAACAGAACATGGAGCTTAAATCGGCTCGTGAGAGTTAGAACAATCAAATACATTAGGTGATTTAAAATCATTTCATTTACACAATTACCTACGATTCACCTGTGATGTTGTGCATTTTCATACATTATAGACATGCAGCAGTTAGATTAAAAAATTAAATTCTATACTTCCCCCTAAAAATAGGAAGTTTCAGAACTGAAGGATTAAAGAGTATTACATTAAAACAATTTTATTTCAAAATTATTTATTTTTATATCTGCTGATATGGGTTTTCGAAAATAATTATAAAATTTTAAAAGTGTCTTAAAATACTTGGAATATCTTAAAAGTGTAACTGATTGGACCTCGTAATCTCAGAGATCAAATAATTGAGTTACTTTATTTACAATAAGTAAGGTTATTTACAATTAGCTTATTTAACCCTTCAACGCTGGGATCAGTATTTTTTCTTTGCAACTTTCGGCACTGTAAGCTTCTATGTAAAGACTTAGAAAAAATTCTAAATACAGTATTTCCTATTGTTTCAAGTCTCATCTTTCAATCGCAAGAATTGATCTAAAGCGATTGAAAAAAAGTTATAGCTTATTTTTAGAATAAAATGCGAAATTTTTTGAAAACTTGCAGCGCCGAAAGATGCAAAGAAAAAATGTACGTCATTGAAAGGAATTAGGATTATCTAAAATAAATCAATTTGTACAAATTATCTATGATTCGCCTGTAAAGAGGGGAATTTGGGAACCTATTGCATGCTCTCTCTCTCTCTCTCTCTGTTTTTGACGACCCGCGGATCGCGCCCAAAGCAAACGAGTTGATTTTTATAACTCACCATAACAGCGATTTCATTAATTATTTAGTTGCTGTACACCTGCAAAAAGCTTAGAGCCTTCATACCGCATCGAATAAGTTTTGTATCATTTTAATCCGGAAGATAAATTGATTAATCATTACAATTATTCAAAACAATTTACATTTACAAAATTAACAACGACCCACCCGAAGAATTTTTGTACCTATGTTTTCAAAAATACTTTATTTAAATAGCGCCCTGCTGTAAATTTTTGAACTTACATTTTTAAATGCATTATTTCAGAAAGGGCACTTACTGAATTTTATTTTAATAATATCTAATCGTAATTAGTAGAATTGTCGAACATTATTATTCGTCAATAATTCCTACACATATGCTAATATTAGCCAAATAATTGCTTATCTCATGTAAATAAATAATGCCTTTCACAATAACATCATCAATAACGAAAATCTGCGAAAGTTTTCCCTTGTAATTAAATAAAATATTACTTTTATTTTCTCGAAATTGAAATGTATTCCAAAGTGTCCTCGATTCCTTTCTTTTTAAAATGCTCGAAAATTCTGGTATAAAATCATTAAGGTTAATACCGCATAGTAGAAATTTATAACTTGTACTTATTGTTCCACGTACTTTTAAATAAAGAAAGATTTGAGGTGGCATAACAATAAACAAAAGAATTGATTAAAAAAAAGATATCGAAAAATATCGATTTTTCGACAGAAATGTTCGAAAAATTGTGTATAAAATCATTCAGGATAATGCGGCGCACTTGAAACTTATAACATATACTTTTTACTTCGCATACTTTAAAATAAAGAAACATTTGAGATAGCATAACAATAAATTAATGAATTGTTTAAAAAAAAAGTATCGAGAAATCGCGATTCTTCAAGAGAAATGCTCGAAAAAGCTAAGCTAATTGGTCGTCTACCTGAATTCCGACGCCGACGCTAGCTCCCTCCTATGACGCGCGCAAATTCGAATCCACGGATTACTGTGCCCGAATTACGCGAATCCTCCATTTCGACTAGTTCCGGAAAAAAATCCCTACGCCGATAGCACTAGGGGTTTTCCGAGTTTGGCGCATGGCGCAGTCACGAACCCGTCAGATACGGTCACGCGTACTACTCGGCGATACTTGCGCGCATACCATCTCGCGCCTATCTCTGTCTCCCACTACCGGCATCAGTCTCTCCCTCTCGCTCTCGTGCACCGCGTAGCTGCTTCACCGCGTCTCCTAGCTGGGCGCTCTCGTCGCCGCTCGTACCCCGGCGCAAGCATGTATTGGTGCGCTCCCCGTGCTTCGACATAGGATAGGGGTCGCGTCGCACCCGCACGCATACACTGGCGCTGGCGGCATACATGGACAGGTGGGTTGGGTTGGGTCTGTCGGCTGCTACACTCGGCTCAGCTGTCGTTCGGCACTCTGTCCTCGTCGTCGTCCTCGGCAATCGTTTCCTCGTCGTGGCTACCTCGTCGTCGTCGGTGTGGCTTCGTGGTCGGGCAATCGTGCGTGTCGTGCTGTTCCGTGGCCACGCTCTGGCATCAGCGTCGTCGGCGCTTCATTGGTGGCGAATGCAGGCCGGCCCAGTGCCTGCCTGCTCGGTCGTGTTCTCCTCCGGGCTTTCGGGTCGTGCGTCGGTCCAGGCGCTCTCCTCAAAACATCGCGAATTACCCCCGTGTTAAAACAATAATTATTACGGTTAACCCCTCGTGGCGGTGGTGGCGAGCATCGTCGTCGCGACTCGCTGCCCTGGCAGTGCGACTTAACCTCAAACGGCGCCGGGAGGAATAAACACTCGTAGTGCAAGTCGGTGTTTTAAAAGTAATTGTTTACTTGATCTTGTAAGGCCCAGGCAGCCTCACAGTTTCTTTCAAGTAATAAAAATTCTTATCGTAGCTTGATAAGTGTTTTAATTAACTTCCTCTAGGAATAAGATTCTGTTTCGTACCTATGATCTTATACGATTCAGCTTTAATGTTTAGATAATGTATTGTCAGAAATGAAATACCGCAGTGCGAAATTCTTGGTGAACTCTGAAATTTTGTAAGGCCGAATAGCAGGTGTACATACCAAATAGCTTTACACCTACATTGTTTTATCACACTTGATGAACGAAGCGGTTATTAGTTATTATTATTAACCTAAGGTTTTGCATTCGTTACGTATAATTTTGTATCGTAAATTGGGTTCGATAACTAAGTTCGAGTAATTCGAGCAGTAAACGAATTATTTATTAGTATTTTAGTTAATCTAATCTTTAATTTTTCTTAACTTTGTCAAATTTTTATAGTATTTTTGTCCTTTTTTTCGTAAGTAATACTTACTCTCCTGATTATTTACATAGTAAATTTAATATTAAATGTATCTTTCTACACTTTGAGTAGACCCAAAAATTTTCTGAATCTTCAGACCTTAACAAAACCAGATTTTTTAATTAAAAAATTTAAGCTTTTACCTACTTAGACCTTTAATACTGTTCATTGCAAGATTTAATATTTTTTATCAATAAGTATTGAAATGATTACTGTCGACTATTAAAATGATTTAATCAGTTTTATGATATAAATAAGCTATCCAGCATTTTTCAAAAAGGAGGCAACCATCAATTTTTGTGTAAGCTAGCTCAGCTAGCTGTTCAATTGTCCCTGCGTCTATCCGCGCTCGGTGCAAACGTACGCGCGACCTTGAGCGACGAGCGCCACTCCCCACCTCTTCGCGCTGCTCCATTCCACCTTTCGCCGCCGATACTGCCGTCCGCTATAGTCGCCCGCTGATTGGCTCATCTTCTTAACTTTTAACAATTAATAATTCGGAAACTACTTGTCGGATCGAAAAACGAGAAATATACGTTGTTCTTAGAATTTTGAGATCTATCGAGTGGTATATGTCCTGTTATCCGAAATTAATCCATCCTGTGTGTGTATATATATATATATATCTCACGATTTTTTTGCTAAAAAACAGTCACCTTTTGTCAGTAATTTAAAAAATAAGTTTCAAGAAGAAGAATTTCTTGTGTGTTGTGATTTTGCATAAAATTATGCATTTGTCATACAAAATTCTACCCAATCGTTCCACTGGAACAACAACCAAGCAACTATTTTTACAGTTGTGGTGTATTACAGAGAAAATGAAGAGATTAAGCATGTAAGCATTGCTATAATTTCGGACAACCTAAACCATGATACTATTGCGGTTTACGAATATCAAAAAATTATTATATCTTACCTAAAATCTAATTTCACAGTAAAAAAAGTTTATTATTTGACTGATGGAGCTGCTCAATATTTTAAAAATAAATCTAAATTTCTAAATCTTCTTTTTCATAAGAAAGATTTTGGTGTTGCTGCTGAGTGGCATTTTTATGCTACGGCGCATGGTAAAGGCGCATGCGATGGTTTAGGTGCCAACCTCAAAAGAGGTGCAAAACGAGCGAGTCAGCAAGTTCCATCGAACAATCATATATTAACGCCAGAAAAGCTTTACAGTTGGGCTAAAGATTACTGCAAAGAAACTAAAGTTTTTTGTAGCAGTAAAGAATCATATGAAGAAACTGTCTGGAAACTAAAACCAAGAGTGGACAAAGCTAAGCCTATACCAGGCACCTTACAGTACCATGCTATTATTCCAATGGATGAAACTACTTTAAAGCTCGAAAAAATATCTTTAAGTTCTGAATATGAAACTTTTCCGAAGAACAGAAAAAATAACGAAAAATTAGCTGTCCTGAGAAAAAAAATCGGATAATCACTTTATTACTCTTTACTTATAAAATTGTATTTTTATAAAATAATCAGTAAAATATTATTTATATATTTTCAGGAATTCGAAAGAATTTTCAATCTGTATAAGAATGATTCTTATACAGGTTGAAAATTCCAATATGCAAGCCACCTATAGAGGATTAAATAAAGCTTGCAGTGCCGCGCATCAAAACATCTTAAGCACTTTTTGGAAAATATCTATTTCTAAGTAAAAAATGCTCAGCTTTAGATCTAAATAGTAAAAAAAAATATTAAAAATATACTTTTTGAGATATAAGACGTTTTGTAATTTTTGAAGGTGAAAATGAAAAATTTTGAAAAAACTGACTAGACCATCAGAAAGCTGAGAAAAAAATACGTCAAAAACTGTTATTCTGGAATTTTTTAAGATACATTTTAGTACAAATAGTATGAGCAAAATAGCCGGATTTGACGCTCGCGCGCCGCGCTGGTGCAGTTGACGTGAAACGCCTCATATATAGATCAGTCTTAGGTACCTATCACGTCAAGCATATAAAAGAAATACAATGCAGATAATATGTACAAAAATCAGTCCAAGTTATTACTTTGCGAATAAGTAGGATATTTCTCAATGTGCACAGCGGAGCGACTCAGCATCCAGATCTAGAAGGTAAACCGCCGTCTTGAATCTGTAAAGATCGAAGGTAGAGTTCTAAAGGTGCACACCTTGCACTTTGAAAGATCTTATACCAGTTTCAGTACGCACCTTCGGTATCGAGAGTTTATTTGCAATACCCCTGCTAGCGGACCCGGATTGGTATTTAGTAAAAAAGGCCGCTAATCATTTAACTGGTGAATCTTATACAAAAGAATAGCGTTAAAATAATTCCTCCGAGCATCGACACGCAACCAGCCCAGTTGTTTCCTATAGGGGGTGATGTGCTCATCCCTCCAAGCACCATAGATATATCTAACACCCATATTGTTCAGTGTCTGTAGTCTGCTTTTCTGTTCAGTAGATGCATCAAGTCATACAATGAACCAATAATCGCTGAAAGGAGGGACTAAGGTTTCAACTAACCTTGTGCGCAAAACTTCAGTGGTACATTTTCTAATAAACCGCAAACTATAGAGAGTTCGATTCACTTTTTTCGTAACTTGCAAATCATTAACATGTATATTAGAACCAAACATTATTACTTGTGTTTTGCTAGCGTTAAGGCGCAGAGGCGCGTGCGTGGCAAAATTTTTCTTTTTATTTTCAATGATATATCCGGCTGGTATGATAGATTGTTAATAAATAAGCAAGATCAGAATAATAGTATGGTATTGTAAAGTTCCTGGTGCATGCTATGGCATAGGTTCAAACTTAAAAAGAGGTGCAAAACGAGCGAGTCTACAACTTTCTACCAATAATCGTATTTTAACGCCAGAAGATCTGTACACATGGGCTAAAAATTATTGCAAAGAAACCAAGGTCTTTTATAGCAGTAAAGAATCTTACGAAAAAACTGAATTGATCTTGAAACTAAAATCAAGGCTACATGGGCCTAAATCTATACCAGGAACTTTACAATACCATGCTATTATTCCGATAGATGAAAATAGATTGAAACTCAAAAAAAAACATCTTTAAGTTCTGAATTTCAAATATTTCAGAAAAAAATTATTAAGCAGAGAAAATATAAAAAACGAATGAGCACTTTCTGGAAAAAAAGTTTTTTTATGTAAAAAATCCTCAGCTTTCCATCTAAAACATGAAAAAAAATATTAAAAATACCTTTTTTGAGATATAAGACGGTTTATAATTTTTAAAGGTGAAAATATAAAATTTTGAAAAAACTGCTTACACCATTGGAAAGCTGAGGAAAAAATACATCGATAACATCTATTGGATATTTTTTTTAAGTATATTTTAGTACTGCAAATACGAGTTAGAAATAGCATGATTTGTCGCTCGCGCGCCGCGCTAGGAGAGTTAACGTGAAATGCCTCATAGATATTATTTGTGCTATTGACCATAACCTTATGGGAGTTAAAGGGTTAAGTACGACGCCGCGAGACCGTACGCGCGCTGTTCATACTGCGTTCAGACGCCTGATTTTTCGTTATGTAACTGACTGTTTAATTTTTATTATTTTTTTCGCCACTAGAGGGATCTAGACCTTAACAAAAATATCTGTAGCCAAATTTGATCGCCAAGGTTCTATAAGTTCCAACAATTTAGAGATAAAATATTCTCTTTATGAGAACTTATTAAAAACATTTATTATAAAATGTTTGGTTTCAAACATTTTATAATAAGTTAATAGTCGCCATAATAGTCAGCCAAGATGGCGACTATTAAGAAGCCTCCCGATCTGACCAGGGGAAGGTATTATAAATGCCATAGTGATGTAAAGTTCGATTCAGTCATTTGTTTGTTTTGTGAAGATGTATACCACACCAATGACTTTACAAGAAGAAACAATGGAGTAATAATAAGCGATACACTAGCAATTTGCAAAAACCATCCGGAGCTTGAAGACCTAACCTCAAATATCGACCGCGTGTTGACAAGGGAAGCTAAAGGTATTATTGCAGAAATTAAAAACTCTGCTAAAACAGAAATAGTAGAGAGAGAAAAACAATATGTGGAGAAGATAAAAGAAATGGAAAAGAGAATAGAAAAATATCATTTTGCAAATGCGGAACAAGATAAATTAATTCAGGAATTAGAAGACCAATTGACACAAGTTACACAAC